>CAUYTI010080376.1:0-49724 GCA_963575145.1 Galago senegalensis
TTTGGATGAGGGTGTTCATCAAGGCACTTCAAACAAGGAAGGCAAACATAAGTATATAAATATTCATCTCATTCTTCTTTCCATGGATATTCATCTCATTCTTCTTTCCATGGATTCTACAATCCCATTACTAAGTGTCTATGCAGAAGAACAAAAATCATTTAAATTGAGTTTGAGTCATGAAAATGTTATCCAGATTTTTTCATCTAATAGAATTCAATATAGCCAGAAGGCCACGCCTTTTAATATCATAGAATGATAATATGGTACTAAATACTAAAACACGCCTCCAGAAAGTTATGAGTCATGTGATAACACATCTGAAGCAAACTTGCAGATGGAAAACTTGATGGCTTAGGAGAATATGGACATCAAAAATCTCTTCTTTAAAATGAATGTTAATTTTATTCTTAAATAAATCAGATTTCTTCTACCATAAATGAGGAACAGAATAAAATTGGATTTTTATCTTAACCCAAATTTATAAATTAGGTCAAATTAAGAGCTCAGCAGAAATTTGAAAATGGGTTTTTTTATTAAAAGAAAGACTGGTCGGCTCAGCGCCTATGGCTCAAGCAGCTAAGGCGCCAGCCACATACACCTAAGGTGGCGGGTTCGAATCCCCAGCCCGGGCCCGCCAAACAACGATGGCTGCAACCAAAAAATGGCCAGGAGTTGTGGTGGGCACCTGTGGTCCCAGCTACTTGGGAGGCGGAGGCAGGAGACTCACTAGATCCCAGGAGTTGGAGGTTGCTGTGAGCTGTAATGCCACGGCACTCTACCCAGGGGGACAGCTTGAGGCTCCATCTCAAAAGAAAAAAAAAAAAAAGAAAGACTGGTCATTCTAGTCTTTCATCTATGCTTTAAATTAATATGGTCATTTATTTGTTTATTGATTCAACAGCCTTATGAAACTCTGGCTATCTGCCCAGCACTGTGCTAGGTACTTGGATGGAACAATAAATAAATAAAACTCAGTCTGTCTTAGAAGGTGGGAGAATAATAAGAAACTGAGAGATATTTAATTCAAGTCATCATGTCAATTATAAGAATATAATTTACCTGCCAGAAAAAGATGTGTTTCCTATTGGTAAAAATCAATAAATAAGTTATAGTAAGCCTCAACTGGTAAGTTATTAATTTAAGTGTGATTCTAAATTATCACACTACATTATTAAAATCACAGAGCATTCCCAAAGTCACCATACATAGGAAAACTATAGCAACAGATATCCTGGAATATGTTTGCCACAAGTGGGAGAAAATGTTTTGTGTGTGTGTATAGAAAGAGGTGGCTAACACATGGAGAATATGTTGAAGTATTTTGTAAAATTTTTTAGTGAATTTTTTGTAAGTAAGGGTACTATGTATGACAACTTTTGGGACACCTTGTGCTTTGTTCACATCTACCACAAAAGCTTTCTTTTTTTTTTTTTTACGCTCACAGCAACCTCCGACTCCTGGGCTCAAGCAATTCTCCTGCCTCAGCCTCCCAAGTCGCTGGGACTATAGGTGCCCATGACAATGCCTGGATATTTTTTGGTTGTAGTTATCATTGTTGTTTTGGCAGGCCCGGGCTGGATTCAAACCCACCAACTCCAGTGAGTGTGGCTGGCACACTAGCTACTGAGCTAGTGCTGAGCTACCACCAAAGCTTTAAGTCTATGAAATTTAAGCTAAACTTTTAAGGAATATTCCTTACCTTGGAGTTTAAGGAAGATCTTTGTTTCTGAAAAATGAACTAAAATAAAGCAAACACCCACTGCCATGGCTAAAACTGAAAAAACTACAATTCTCATACATTCACAGTAGGAATTTAGCTTGGCAAAACCACTTCTCAAAAACTATTTGGCAAATTAATCAACCAAAAAAAAAAGCAAAAAATTCTGTCTGTCACTGGGCAACAGATAAGAAAAGAACCTTCTCTGAAGAAGATAGACAAATGGCCAACAAACATATGAAAAAAATGCTCATCATCCCTAATCATCAGAGAAATGCAAATCAAAACCACCCTGAGATATCACGTAACCCCAGTGACAATAGCCCACATCACAAAGTCCCAAAATTGCAGGTGCTGGCAAAGATGTGTACAGAGGGGAACACTTTCATGCTGTTAGTGGAACTGCAAACTAATACAGTCTCTTTGGAAAGAAGTATGGAGAACCTTCAGAGGACTCAAAATAGATCTTCCATTTGATCCCACAATCCCATTATTAGGCAGCTACCCAGAAGAAAAAAATAATAATTTTATCATAAGGACATTTGCACTAGATTGTTTATTACAGCTCAATTTATAATCACCAAGAGGTAGAAACAACCTAAGTGCCCACGAACCCATGAATGGATTAATAAGCTGTGGTATATGTATATCATGGAATACTATTCAGCCATAAAAAGATGGAGACTTTACATCTTTTGTATTAACCTAGATAGAGTTGGAGAACATTCTCAGTAGTGAAGTATCACAAGAATGGATCCAATGTACTCAATAATAATATGAAACCAGTAGACAAGCTAATACATGCCACACAACAGAAAAACTCAATTTAGTTCAAGTTGGGAGAAGTGGGGAGAAGGAAGAGGAGAGAAAGAAGGAGGAAGGAAACAGAGGGAAGAAAGGAAAGGGATTGGAGAACTCCCACCTGATGGGCACAATGTAAGGTATTTGACACACCTCCTGGGTGCAGGACACGACTACACCAGGGACTTTACCTAACAACCACAAACATTGTAGCCCAATCATTTATAGTTTACCCAACAAACACAAACATTGTAGCCCAATCATTTATAGTTTTATATAAAGCTAAACACATTTCTATCCCATGACCTAGCAATTCTCTCAGGACCAACGAGAAACTAAAACGTGTCTGCAAAAGACTTGTACAAGAAAGTTCATAATGGTCCCAAACTGGAAACAATCCAAATGTGCATTAAGAAGAGAATATATAAACACATTTTGCTATATTCATACAATGGAATACTATTTAGCAATACAAAAAGAACGGTCAACTGATACACATAACAATATAGACAAACCTCAAGCATATTATCCTATGAGACGACAGCCAAACACAAAAGGGAGCATACAGTATGTCCCATTTCTATGAAGTTCTAGAACGGACCAAAATAATGAAAGATGATAGGAATCTGAACACAGGTTGCCTCGGGGGATTGTCTGGGATCACCTGAGAAGAGGCATAAAGGAATTTGTGGGCTCAAGGGAATGAAGATGTTCTCTACTTTGGGGGGGTAGGTGAAACGTGGTATAGGCAGAATACTGGTCCTAAGATGTCCATATCATAACACTCCAAAGCTGAAAAAATGTTAACCTGATATGGCAAAAAGGGACTTTGCAGATGTCATTAAAGTTAATGACCTTGGCATGGGGAAATTATCTGGGTGAACAGAGAAACTTTCCCCAGCTGTGGTCAGAAAGAATGGCACCAGGAGAAAAGGGCAGAGACATGTAACACTGCTGGCGTTGGAGATGGAAAAGGTGCATAAGTCAAGGAGTGTGGGTGGTCTCTAGAAATTAGAAAAGACAAAGAAATTGCCTTTTCCTCCAGAGTCCCCAGAAAGGAACACAGCTCTGTCAACATTTTGATTTTAGCCCGGTGAGACCCACATCAGTCTTCTGATTCACAGAAGTATAAAACAACAAATTTGTACTGTTTTAAGTCACTAAGTTTGTGGTAATTTGTTAGAGGGCCAACAGAAAACTAATACACATAGGTATAGGCATTTGCCAAAAATCATCAAAAAGTACGCTCAACATGTAAATTATACCTTGTTCAAGACTGAATTGTGTCCCTTCCAAAGATACATTGAAGTCCTTATGCCTAGTACTTCAGAAAGACTTTATTTGGAAATAGGGTCATTGCAGATGTAATTAGTTAAGATGTTAAAGTAGGATAGGCCCTAATCCAAAGCGACTAATGTCCTTGGAAGAGAGAACACTCTGTGACGACAGGGGTAGAGATCTGAGTGACGGCAAAGCTGCAAGAGGAAAGGCCAGGGATCCACAGCCATCACCAGCAACTGGACCGAGGCCAGGAGTGATTCTGCCCTGGTTCTCACAGGACAGGGCCCTGCCCACACCTTGGTTTCAGACCGATGGTGCCGAAAACATGGAGAAGAAATGTCTGCTATTTTAGGCCATTCTGTTTGTGGTACTTTGTTATGCCAACTCGAAGAAGTTAATACATACTTCAAAATTATTTAAATTTTCAGGAAGACAAAAAAAAAAAAGTTTTAGAGACACAGTTGAAGTCCCCTTCTCAGCCCTCCCCAGTGTATTTCTTCACTCTCTCCACAGAGGTAACCGCAATCTTCTTATTTGTCATGCCACTATTTGTTTTTATACTTTTGCAACATATCTAATAAATCATAAGCAGTTTTTGCATGTTTTTATTGTTTAATACAAAATAAAAACTTTGTTTTTCTGATAAACAAAAAATTGTATATGTTGAAAGTATTTTACAACATGATGATTTGATATGTGTGCACGTTGCAAAGTGATTACAATCAGGCTAATGAACACATCCAGCCCTGAACATGGTTCCTTTCTTGTGTGCTTCTGCGGTGAGAACACTTAAAGTCTGCTCCTTTAGTAAATTTCAACTACACGGTACAGTATCATTAACTGTAGTCACCATGGGGTATAACAGATCACCAGAACTTATTTATCTTGTAGCTAAAAGTTTGTACCCCTGAAACTGTCATTCTACTCTCTGTCTTTAATAAGAGTTGGAGGTTTTTACATTCCACACATAAGTGATATCATGCAGTCATTTCCCTTAGCACCTCAGGTTTCTGTGCTACACAAATAATATTCCATTGTGTATATGTGTATATATATGCACCACATTTTTTTTCCTTCTTTCTTTCTTTCTTTTTCTTTTTTTTTTTTTAAGAGACAGATGCTTACTGCAGCCTGTAAAAGCTGGGCTCAAGTTGTCCTCTCCCACCTCAGCCTCCCAAGTTCCTGGATCGACAGGCATGAGCCACCTTGCCTAGCCAGGATTTTTCTTTTCCTTACTTTTTGTAGACATGGTATTTTGCTGTGTTTCCCAGACTGGTCTTGAACCACCCGGTCTCAAGCAATCCTCCTGCCTTGGCCTCCCAGAGTCCTGGGATTAGAGATGTGAGTCACTGTACCTGGCCAGTACACATGTACCACACATATTAAGAACACTTAGGGTGTTTTCATTTCTTGGCTGCAACAAACATGGGAGTGCAGATTTTATAAAGAAAATTTGGGGGGGGCGGCACCTGTGTCTCAGTGGGTGGGGCACTGGCCCCATATACCAAGGGTGGTGAGTTCAAACCTGGCCCCAGCCAAACTGCAACAAAAAAAAAATTTTTTTTTTTTTACTTTTAATAGTGACGGCTGGTCTCAAACTCCTGAGCTCAAGGGATCCATAGGCCTTAGCCTCCCAGAGAGCTGGGATTACAGGCATGAGCCACAGCACCCGGCCCAGGTATTTCTTCAGCAGACTCACTTCATTTCCTTTGGATGGATGCCCAGAGTGAGACTGTAGTAAATTGGAACAGAAATCATTTAAACTGATACAGCCATTATTGAAAACAGAACAGAGGCTCCTGAAAAAGTTAAAAATAGCACTACCATGTGATCCAGCAATCCCACTTCCTCGTGTTTTTAAACTTTCTATGAATAGAATTACATTGTATTTACTCTTTAATAATTTGTTTTTTCACTTGATTTCTGTTTATGAGGTGAGTTCATGTTGTTACCTCAATCTTTAATACATCGATTTTTCATCAACAAATGGAATTCCATTTTATAAACAAAGTTGGGTTTCTTATCTATTGTACTATTCACTTCATATTAATGGACATTTAGGACATTTCTTTCTTTCTTTCTTTCTTTTTGCTATTTTAAACATTGCTGTACAGAACATTCATGAATAGTTCTTAATGATACATATTTAAGAATGGATTTGCCACGTCTTAGAAGATATGTCTCTTCAACTTAACAAGATAGTGCCACACTGCTCTTGGAAATAACCGCCCCAGTTTATGCTCACCAGGGTAGGATAAGAGTTTCTGTTGCTCCACACGCTTCCTGACGGTTGCTGTTTTTAGACATTTCATTTTTTCCAACTGATAGGCAAAAACAGATTCACCTTAAAGTTTAAACTTCAGAGCCCTTCCATTCGTACAGGCTTCTTCAAAGGCCCTGTAACTAATTTTAGATATGAAATTTTGTATTCTTTGTCTTCTACAGAGATCCCCATATTGCATAAGCTTCAAAACCCACCAAAGCTGTTACACTCGGCTGCTGATGGGTGTGACACTGTAGCTTTAATTTACTTTTCCCTGATTACCAGGGAAGTTGAACATCTTTTCATATGTTGTTGCAGATTGGCCGGACCACGTTCAAACCTGCCACCCTTGGTATATGGGGCCTGAGAGCCCTATTCACTGACCCACAGTCACTGCCCTTATCTTTTCATATGTTAATTGGCACTGCAAATTTTCTGTGAATTTTGCCTTTTGTCTTATTGATTTGTAGGAGTTCTTTATATCTTTTGAATATTAGTCCTTTGTAAGACTTAGTTGGGCAAATATCTTGTCTAGCCTGGAGCTTATCTTTGCTTTTGTTACAATGTCTTTCATGGTTTAATTTTAATAAAGTTGAATTTATCAATCTTTTCCTTTATTCTGTGCGCATTTTTGTGACTTAGAACATATTTTTATTCCAAGGCTATCGTCATCCTTTTTCCTTCTGAAAGTTTAAAATATTATTTTTTATATTTAAGTCTTTAATCAATAGGAAAAAAATTTTTGTGTGAGGGCAGCTCCTGTGGCCCAAAGGAGTAGGGTGCTGGCCCCATATATTGGAGGTGGCTGGTTCAAACCTGACCCCAGCCGAAAACTGAAAAAAAAATTTTGTGGGCCTGCTTTGAAATCGAGACCTAAATTTTGTTTGATCTATCTGGATAGCCAGTTGTGTCAGCACATTTTTTTGAATATCTCATCCTTTCCCTACTGCCATCCATGTAACCTCTATCATATAGCAAGTTTCTTATATTTTTTTCTTCTGCGATAGAGTCTCTGTTATCATCCAGTGGCCCAATCATATCTCACTGCAGTCATTTTGAATCCTGGGGCCCCAGGGATCCTGCTATGTCCGACTGCTATGTAGTTGAGACCATAGGTATGAATAATTGTGTCAGACTAAGATTTTTTTCTCTTATTTTTTGTAGAGATAGGATCTTGCTATGTTGCCCAGGCTATTCTCAAACTCCTAGCCTCAAGCAATCCTCCCACCTTGACCTCCCAAAGTGCTGGAACTACAGGTATGAACCATCACATCCAACCTCAAGTTTCAATATATGTTTCTGGGCCTTTCAATCTATTACACTTGGAATGTTTATGTCCCATAGCACAAACATAGCACTGTTGTAATTGGAATAGCTTGATAATAATCTTTATGTCTCGTAGAGTAAGTCTCTCCATTTTTTCTCCTTCAATGTTGTTGACACATATGTCGAAGCTAAAAAAGTGCATCTCATGGAGGTAGAGAGTAGAAAGATGGTTATCAGAGGCCAAGAAGAAGAGGGTAGAGGGGTTATAGAGAGAAGTTGGTAATGGGTAGAAACATGTAGTTAGACAGAAGAAAAAATTTCTAGTGTTTGATAGCATAGTAGGGAGACTGTAGTTAACAATAATCCATTATACATTTCAAAAATAGCTAGAAGAGAAGATTTGGAATGCTCCCAACACAAAATAATAAATGTTTGAGGTGATGGACATCACAATTACCCTGCTTTGATCACTACACAGTGTATGCATATTTCAAAAAATCACATGTATCTCATAAATATGTACAAACATTATGTACCAATGAAAAATTATCTTGCCTTTTCTTGGCCCTTTGTGCAAGTTTTAGGACAAGTTTGTCTGGTTCTATGAAAAAAAGTTGTAGATTTAAATGTAATAGCATTTAAGTAATAGATTAATTTGAAGAAATCATCTTTATGATATTGAGCCTTCACATCCATGAAGATGTATGTCTTTATAATTTCCTTAGGGGCTTTTTTGTCCCTTAATGATGTTCTATAAATTTCTCCAAAGAGTTCTTATGTATCTTTAGATAGGATTTATTCCTACTATATATACAATCCTACTCCTTTGCAGCTTTCGTTGCTTTAGCAACGATATCTTTCTCTTTATTGCATTTGCTTTGCTCAGCTTTTATCCCTCAGTCTTGCAAAAATCTCCTATTTGTTTTAATATAAATCATTTTAATCCGATCAATGGTTCTGAGACTATACCTTTTTTTTTTTAGGATGTTCTCTTAAGCAGTAAGTAACTTTAATCTGATTTATTCACTTAATCTGATTTATTCATTTAATCTGATTTATTCACTTCTGCAACAGGCAGAAGTAGAAATACTTCTGCAAATTCTAGGTACTTTTTGCTTTTATTTTATTTTATTTTACTTGTATTGTGATTGGGGAATCACTGAGGGTACAAAGAACCAGGTTACACTGCTTGCATTTGTTAAGTAAAGTCCCTCTTATAATTGTGTCCCACCCCCAAGAGGTGTGTCACACACCGTAACCTCCCCACCCCCCTCCCTCCTTCCCTTTCCCCATTCCCCCACTCCACCAGTCCCCCACTCCCCCACCTCCCCCATTCCCCCAGCCCCCACCATGTACTAGCATCAATTGTCCTCATATCAGAACTGAGTACAGTGGATTCTTGTTTCTCCATTCTTGTGATTCTTTACTAAGAAGAATGTGTTCTACCTCCATCCAGTTTAATACAAAAGATGTAAAGTCACTATCTTTTTAATGGCTGAATAGTATTCCATGGTGTGTGTGTGTGTGTGTGTGTGTATATATATATATATATGTGTGTCTATATAGATAGATAGATAGATACCACAGCTTGTTAATCCATTCTTGGATTGGTGGGCAGGTTGTTTCTACAATTTGGTAATTGTAAATAAATAGTCTAGTGCAAATGTCCTTATGATAAACTTATTTTTTTTCTTCTGGGTAAATGCCCAGTAATGGGATTGCAGGATCAAATGGGAGGTCTAGCTTGAGTTACATGAGGGTTCTCCATACTTCCTTCCAAAAAAGTTGTATTAGTTTGCAGTCCCATCAGCAGTGTAAAAGTGCTCCCTTCTCTCCACATCCACTCCAGCATCTGTAGTTTTGAGATTTTGTGATGTGGGCCATTCTCACTGGGGTTAGGTGATATCTCAGGCTGGTTTTGATCTGCATTTCTCTGATAATTAGGGTCGACGAACATTTTTTCATGTCTGTTAGCCATTCGTTTGTCTTCTTTAGAGAAGATTCTATTCATCTCATTTGCCCATTGCTATAAGGGATTGTTGGCTCCTTTTTGTTACTTAATTTGCGTTCTCTGTAGATTCTAGTTATTAAGCTTTCATCTGATTGAAACTCTACCTTTATGTGAAACATTTTCTAGTTCTTTCAGCAACCAAACCTAAACACACAATGTAATCAATGAACAGTCGTTCTGAATAAATGTGCTGTTTGTTAAAATAATGAACAGTTTGGACAGTTGAGGACAACATTTTTTGACAGCTAAGGACATGATGATTAAGGACAGGCATAGTGGTTCACACCTATAATCCTAACACTTTGGGATTGCTTGAGCCCAGGAGTTTGAGACCAGCCTGAGCAAGAGAGTAACATTGTCACCACAAGAAAAATAGAAAATGTAGCTGAGTAAAGTGCACCTGTAGTCCTATCCACTTGGGAGGCTGAGGCAGAAGGACCACTTGATCCCAGGAGTTGGAGGTTACAGTGAGCCAAGATAATGCCACCATATTCTAGCTCAGGTGACAGAGAGAGACTCTGTCTCAAAAAAAAAAAAAAAAGATAAGACAATTAAAGTTAGGTTTCCTAGATTCTAATTAGCTCCACTACTCAGAACAAATTTCAATTTACTCATTTGTAAGAGAAATAAAATACTATGCTATATATGGTTCTTGTAAAGAGTAAATGGGCTAAACCCAACAAAATACACTGTACAGTTCCTGTTCCAAGGTATACACTAAATTAAAATTAGCTATTATCAAGAAAGGCATGAAATAAATGACACCACAGCTAATTTAATTACATGGCACATGTATGAACCAGATTAAAAACACAGGTTAGATTAATTTAGAACAAACTCTAGTGACCTGTCCAAATTCTCTTGGAATTGTGTCATATGAAATAAAGTTTATTTGGTGGCATTGGTGGCTCAGTAGGGAGGGCACCAGCCACATACACTGAGGCTGGTGGGTTCAAACAACAATGACAACTGCAACAACAACAACAACAACAATAACAAAAACAGCTGGGAGTTGTGATGGGCACCTATAGTCCCAGCTACTTGGGAGGCTGAGGTAAGAGAATCGCTTAAACCCAAGAGTTTGAGGTTGCTGTGAGCTGTGATGCCATGGCACTCTCCCGAGGGTGCCATAGTGAGACTGTGTCTCAAAAAAAAAAAAAACCAGTCATTCAGCCAATTCATTATTTAACTGTCATTCAACCAATAGGAGTGATCATTCTGTGAGAGTTTCTCTCCAGGCACTAGATACACAGTAGTGAATAAGACAGTCGAGGTCCTTATCTGCAACGAGCTTTCATTCTAATGAGGAAGCCAAATATTATCCAAGTAAATAATTGAGTATTTTTCAATTATGATGCTATGTTTTTACAAAAGTGCATGTAAATCAAGCAAGGGATTACAAACAAAATACAGGACGCGATGAAAGAGAACACAAGAGTGGCTCAGGGGCTCACAGAGACTGGGAAGTCAGAGGAGTTCTCTCTGGGAAGTGACATTGAAGCTAGTTAACAGCCAGCAGAGAGGGAGGGAGAAGTAATGATGTCTGCAAGGGGCTACCAGATTTCTCCACTGTGCTGGAGAAAGTGAAGGTGAGAGCAGGGCCGGACAAGGCTGGAGAGATGGGCAGAGGAAGATCAGGCAAGACTTTGGAGGCCTGTTAGCCTAAGTAGAGTTGTTAGCCCATGAAGAGGACTAGTGTGAAAGGATCATCCCGGCTACTGGGTGGCCGAGACTGGGAGGGCTAGAGAGGAAGCAGGGGGTGCAGCAGGTGGCCCTGGTAAGAAGGTGAGAGTGATGGCTTAGTGATGTATTTTGGAGGCAGACTCAACAGGTCCCTGTGAGAGATTGGCTGCTGGTGGGGAAACGTCTGTAAGGGCAAGAGTCAGGGATGGTTCCCAGGCTTTTGACATGAGCACAGGGGAGCACTCTCTACTGATATGAGGAAGACTAGCGATGGGGCAGATTTGGGAGATAAGATCGATTTCAGAGAGCTGTATTGCATTTGAGATGGCCACAGGGCAACCAGGCAGAGGTGCTGACTGGCAGTTAACTCTGTGAATCTACAGGGCTACAGCTGGAAATCTGTGTGAGGCTTGGAGCCCTGGGACTCTTATTTAGGGTAAGAGAGTAGAAAGAGCAAAAAAGAGAGTCCAGGACAGAACCTTGAGAAAGGGCTGGATAGAGGGAGAGTTGGCAAAGAAAAATGTGCTAAAAATTTTTTTTTAATATTTAAAAAACAGGGGATTTCAAGGAAGAGTAGTTTGCAGGGTCAAAGGCTAAGACACTACATAAGATGAGAATTGAAAGTATTCATGGCCTTTAACAATGTACGGTTTACCTGTCTTGAGCAGAGCAGAGGTAGGGGCAGAAACTATAGCACAAATGGAGGCCTGCTGCCCGGAGTTGGGACCACATTCCAAGCAAGGGCCTATAGCATGCCGGGAGTTAACCTGTGCATCACCCTTTCACAGCCCCTGGTGTCACCAGCCAAGAAGCAACACCACTGACTCCCATGTCAACGGGGAGGTGAGACGTCAGGGAGATAACACTCGCAAAGATTGTTTTGATTTCATTTTCTTCCTTTTTCCTTTCACGTGCACATCTGCCGTGCAAATCTCTTCAAGCCAATGAAATCCATATTATACGAATGGACTGGGTAGTTTAATCTCACAAGGAACTTGAGGAAGCTGTTGTCATCATCACTTGTGCAGATCGAAGTCTCAAAGGTCAAGACCACATTGCAGTCTTTTCATTGTTGTAAAAGTTAATGAAAGTTAATTATTAAAGCTGACAGAAAGGCAATGTGTCCACTGCCTTGCATAACCTATATATAGACATCCCCATACATATGGATGCACACAGAGCCAGCTGAGTGGATGGACACTGTCTCTAAGAAGAGGGATACTTTATCTCAACAATTTTCCACTGTTGCTGAAGCTCCTTGCTTGAGCCTGTATCAGGTAGGAACCAAATTTATGATCATTTTATTCGAACTGGTTGTCTTTTTTTTGAAAATGGTATTTTTTTTTCTGATCAAAGTCTACTTAGAAATTACTCTTGCGTTCTTGAGTTTATTTCATGAGCATGAATATTTTGATTGATCCCACTAAAGGGCTATGTGCATGTGTCTAGAGCACCAGCAGCATGAATTAAATATTTGAGCAGTCTTTAATTTACCAAGTAAATGGCTAAAGGTGTTGGTAGGGTGTAAATACCTTTTTCAAGGAGAGCACTGCTTCTTGTCTTAATTATTAAGATAAGTTTTTTAATTCTCTACCTAGATTTGACCTTATAGGGAGATGATCCACTCTGAACAGTGGTACCTTACCAAGAAGAATGTGTTGGTTAATACAAAAGATGTAAATTCTCCACCTTTTTATGGCTGAATAGTATTCCATGGCATACGTATATTACAGCTTGTTAATCCATTCCTCAGGTTCACATTGTGCATGTGATATTGAGAGTAGCAGCTTGGAGTGTGGCGCTCTTATGCTCAGGGCAAGGACTCAGCTGGCAGCTCTGTTCCTTGCCTTGTGTCCCTTGGGGATAGGGACTGATGAGACACCCCCACATCAAAATGTCAGAAAGTAGCAAAGACGAAAATGAAGTAGAAAGAGGCAGATATTCATAAGGCACGGCGTCTCCTGGCTCCGTCACCTGCCCGCTAGACGCTTGAGAAAGTCATTTATCTTCTCCTGCTTCAGTTTCTTCCTCTGTATGCTGGGGAAGCCTTGCTTCTCTGCCTCCTTCACAAGGTAAAGTTCAAGAAGGAAAGGGGAAAGGGCTTAGAACACCTCAAAGCCTTAAAGAAATGGCCAGGAGCCTTCTTCATTCTTCTCTGAGCCCACTCCCGGCCAATTGATCACACCCCAACAGTTCTACCGGCTCAGCCTTTCTGGCTCAGAAGGGCTTCTGTTTCCGTTTTTGCATCTGTCACTTTGCATCTGTGAACGTGATCTGCTCACGATGCTCTGTTTCTCATCACCCCTCCCCTCCACATCTGTTCTCCAGGGTCCAACTCAAGACCCCCAGTTCTTTCATGAAACTTTCCTCAGCCACAACCCACACCCTGCTTCTGCCTTACAATTTCTTATCTGCACCAATCAGTTTGGGTTCTTCTCCTGTGCATGTCCACCTTGGAGTCCAGGACTACATCATTTATATATGTTTTTACTAATAGTTCAGTTTATTTCAACAAACGTTCTACTATGTTACAGAACTGATGCAAAGGGGGGAATAATGATCAAGATTAGGGCCTTACCCTTGGGAAACTCAGTCTTGTGGGGAAGAGAACCACAAACAAATAAGGCCCACACCGTATGGTGTGGAATAGAAGTACGTGCAAGGTGCTGGCAAGAAGGAAATGATTAACTCTGTCTGGGGGACTCCATGAAGGCTGCACAGCATTTTCTTATCGTAGGCAGCTGCATTAGGATCTGAGTTCCTGGCAAACAATAGGCTGATAGATGTTTTGTTGAAGGAATAAAGAAAGGAATCACCAGTCAGGGACAGCTGAGTATTTGTAGGAATGACTTGGAACTTACCAAGTGTTGGAGAAGAGCACAGATAAAGGAAACAATGTGCACTAAGACGTGGAGATGTTAAATATTAGGATGTGCTAAGAACCAGCTGGAACCGTAAAGGAGTGCAAGAAGCTTGTGGGACAGGCCAGAACCGAAATGTGAAGGGCCTTGTGTGCCAGGCTAGCAAGGCTGAATAGGTAGATCCTTTAAAAATTCTGTTAAAATAAACAGGGATGAGCATGGAAAATGACTATGCCTGGACATAAGCTTAAACACGAAGTCAGAGAAAAGTTGGCAGCACTACCATTTTCCAACAGGGCCCTGCTGACTTCTGTCATGTTGTAAATTCAGTCAATATTAAACTCAATCCTGGGGCTGTTACCCATGACATGAAGGCTGAGAAGTCTCTCTTTGTGTACTTTACCTTCAGTCTGGATACCAGGCCTGCCAGGAAGATAATGCCCCCCACTTTTGCCATTGAAAACGCTAAGTCTTGGATCATTTGCCTATAGCAAACACAGTTCAGAAATGGCAAAGCAAGGATTGAAACAAGGTCTACTTTGTTGCCAAATTGTCATTCTTTTCTGCTGTACCTCTTAACTAAAGTAGGTTTGACTCAGTTTTTCAGCATTATGGGCAAGGCAGTAATAAGACTGATGAAAAAGTTTAGTGCCCAAACTAAAATTAAAACAGAGTTCCTAGCAAATACTATAAGACCACTATAAAATTTAATGAAATACATAAACAGATTTCTTGAATTAGCAATACATACAAGACAAATGTTCTTGCCCACTTTAGACACTGAACTACAATTGTGTGAATTATCCACATACTAAAAAAAAAGAACATTTTCCTTTAGCCATCGTGCCTTGGATGTCTGGGGGAACTGTCTCCACACCCTCTGGCGTCTCACCCTGTGAGAAGGGCTCAAACACCTTCTGTGTCAGTTGCTTCTCTCTTTCCAAGGAATGACTCTGGTTTTAAAAACAATCCAGAGGGTTCATGCAATGCTAAGAGCTTTGAACCGATTACCACTAGATGGTAGGTATTTAGAGAACCATGAAAGGAGGTGTGTTTTCAGCAGATTTTAGGCACAGTATAGCATTTTTGGCAATGTCTTTAGGAAGACCCTCCTTAGCTTGGACAGCTATTGAAGGGCAATGTCACTAGAGCTGCCTTGTGTAAGCCTGGACATACCTAAAGTGATGAGAGAGGGGTTGGGAAATGCTCTGTGCTCTTGCCTGCCTCCAGGTTTCAAATGACCACTAATTAAAGTCCAATCCTAGCATTGCCTGTGAGCATCTTGGTTCAAATGAGTTGTTTCCCAGCAAAAGGGGTAGACTCTTAAAGACTAGAACACAGACTAAATGAAGGCTGAGTAGAAAGAGCAGGGGCGTAAGATGCTTCTCAGTGGAACGAGGCAGGCAGAGTGGGGGCTCCTAAATAGCTGGAAACTAGGGGTTGACCCCAGGGCTTAGACTACAGGCTGGAAATGGGCAGAACCTGGAGGAGTAAGGGAGGATGGTACATACAGGGCAATCCCTAGAAATTGTAGGAGATAAGTTCCCCTTGCTCAAGACATGGCAGTTCCCCTCAATGTGCTCCTTCAGGAGATTGATTCTGAGAAGCATCTCTTTGAAGATGAGCTTCTGTACCTGCCTATAGATATACAGGAATATGCAGAGTGACTCTCTCCCTAAGAGATGTGGAGAATCAGCAGAGTGTAGCTGGGGGATGGACAGACTGGTCTTCTAGCATTGGGTTCTATTCTCTGTCTTCCTCCTTCATTAGCATGGTAATGTGTAGCTTCACTATGGCCCAGCAAGGACAGACAGCCAGGCTCCCTTATGTTTTTACTCTAAACAAAATCAATTGTATATGTGTTCCTCAACTTTCGCACTAAATTGTAATCTTAAATGGTAGCTTCCTAATGTTACTTGACTTCTTTGTATATGTGTTAAATTCTTACTGAATGATGGAAAGTATATAAGGTAATCAGTAAAGTTTAGCTGGGCCACCAACCAGAGCGAGTCCCAGTCTCCCTTAAATTATCATTCTGTCTGCAGTTCTTTCCCCTGCGTCTCTGATCAGAAGCTCCAAAGAACATACAACATCAAGAAATACTAAAAAATTAACAATAAACTAGAATAGTAGGCCAAGGCAAGTGGATTGTTTGAGCTCAAAAGTTCCAGACCAGCCTGACTCAACTAAAAACAGAAAAACTAGCCGGGCATTGTGGTACACATCTGTAATCCCAACTGCTTGGGAGGCTGAGGCAAGAGGATTGCTCAAGCCCAAGAGTTTGAGGTTGCTGTGAGCTGTGACAGCACGGCACTCTACCCAGGGCAATAGTGTGAGACTTTGTCTCAAAAATAAATAAATAAATAAAAATTTAAAATAAACTAGAATAATTAAATTAGGAAATTTAACTTCAGAAATTAATCCTAGGATTAAATTTCTGCTTTCTGCTCAAAAAAGAAAGAAAAAGAACAGAGAGCCAGGTATGTACTTTTACTGGGTGGCCATAAAGTTCATGTGCTTATTTATTTATTTATTTATTTATTTTAGAGACAGTCTCACTTTGTCACCCTTGGTAGAGTGCCATGGCATCACAGCTCACAGCAACCTCCACCTCCTGGACTCAGGCAATTCTCTTGCCTCAGCCTCCCGAGCAGCTGGGAATACAGGCGCCTGCCACAACATCTGGTTATTTTTTCTGTTGCAGTTCAGCTGGGGCCGGGTTTGAACCCAACACCCTCGGTATCTGGGACTGGCGCCCTACTCACTGAGCCACAGGCGCTGCCCTTATGTGCTATTTTAAATTGCACACAAACTTTATGGCCACCCTGTATATAGGTATATGTGTGAGTCTATATTATATATAATATATATACATATATATCTTTTAGATGAAGAAATTCTTTAAAACACATCATAGGAAAGCAAATGAAAGTGGAAATAGATACAAGTAAGGCTCAGAGTTCTGATGCTTTTAGGAGGAAGAGGCCTTACGAATGAATCTTAATCCTCTCAAAGGTCACTGGCGCCCCAGTAAATCTGGAGAGAATTGAGGCACAAAGATAGAACAAGAAAAAGCATATGTTAAGTATGAATATAATATTTGAAACTGGACTTGGGAATTCCAGAAACAAACAAAAAAAAAAAGATGTTTTCCAAAAATTTCTAGGGAAAAAGTAATTTGTTCAGGTTAAAAAAAAAAGTTAAGAAAATCACTTTTGAATTCCTATCTACAGTAGGTCATTCTCAAGAATCTCAGAAATGATGAAATAGAGAATGCTGTTAATTTATGATTCTCTGGAGCGTCTCTTCAGCAGAGGTGCCATCAGGGGCTCACATTGTTTGTAACGTGCAATACAAGGCAGCAGCTTTTGGACACAGGGATGGGTTCCAGGGGAAAAAAAAAAAAACTGGAATATGACCCTCAAGGCCTCTCTAAATTCTAGAACAATTGCTTAAGCCACCCTGATTCCTGCCCTTGTAGGCGGTGCTTGAGTGAGTGGAGAAGACTTTTTCCAGTCCATAGCAGGATGGCCAGAGGTTAGGTTCCTGATCCAGCTCCAGGTGTGAGGGAGCCGTGGCCAGCCTCAGGGAAGGACGCTGAACACAAATGAAGTTATTTCTACCATCGTTGTCATAAGCAAGAAAAAAAATTAGCAGAGAGAAAAGAAGAAGAAGAAGAAGAAGAAGAAGAAGAAGAAGAAGGAGAAGGAGAAGGAGAAGGAGAAGGAGAAGGAGAAGGAGAAGAAGAAGAAGAAGAAGAAGAATCTGTTTTTGTTTTTTTTTTTTTTTAGACGGAGTCTCACTTTATCGCCCTCAGTAGAGTGCCATGGCGGGGTCACACAGCTCACAGCAACCTCCAACTCCTGGGCTTAGGTGATTCTCTTGCCTCAGCCTCCTGAGTAGCTGGGACTACGGATGCCCACCACAATAACTGGCTTTTTTTTTTTTGTTGTGGTTTGGCGGGGGCCAGGTTTGAACCTGCCACCCTTGGTATAAGAGGCCAACTCCCTATGCACTGAGCCACAGGAGCTGCCCCAGAATCATTTTTAAGGATAAGAACTAATAGCTTCTGTGAACTTGATGAAAACATGAGTAAAGCAACTAAAGAGCAGAATCTTTGTTTTTCTTTTTTTCCTCTTCATGGCAGTATCTGATAGAACAAAACACACATGGTCCTTGAGTTTCCTTCATCTTCAGTTTGGCTGGGCTGGATTGTTTAGGTTTAATCCTAAACCTCGTAGGATTAAAGCTGTTCTCAAAAGGCACTCCTGACAACCTTTGCTAGAGATCCAAGATGTCAGAAGTCATTGACCATGGAGATCTTAATTGTTAATGCCCTGGCTATATTGTTGGTACTTGGCAAAAGAGGACAGAAACCCATGCTGTGCACAGCAACGCCGGAGCCAACTCCACTTCAGGAACAAGTTCTTCTGACAATGGGAAGTACTGTCTCCTTAGTGGGATCTCACCCCTGGAACTAAGGGTGGGGAGATGGAAGAGGAGATAGGGACAAAAAGGAAGAAGATGGGCAGCTCAGGGAGAGGAGGTGGGGAGCTCAGAAGGAACAGTAAAGGGGGATCTAAGAGTCATAACTGAGATGAAGGGACTTGAATTCTGGGGGGGGGGGTGTCAAGCCAGAGGGTGGGGCAAAAGCACTGTGCTGTGAGTACAGAAGACAGTGGAGGAGGCTGGGGGGGTTGGTTCAGGGAAAGAAATGTGTGGCCAGAGAGAGGTCAGTAGAGGCCAGAATCTGATTCCTGGTTATAACCTGAGCTCTGCAAATATACTGAAAATCCCATGAGATCTATGAGATCACCATGTAACAAGATACAATCTAGTGTGGGATCATTCAATTAATCACTGTGATTGAAGTCAAGGAACAAAACTTGGGCATTACGGGTGGTAATATGGAACCAAGATTAGTGGGGGAAATGCTAGCAATTTAGCTGGAATGTTCTTCAATTATGTTCATATTGGACAGTAAAGCGGCTGCATGTCATAGAAAAAAACAGCAGAGAAGTCAGAGAATTCAGAACCTTTTCAGACACTTTACTAGCTGTTTGACCTGACAAAAATTACTTGGGTTTTACTGGGGGCTGGGGTGTGTGTGATTGTGTTCTCATTTGTAAGAAGAAAATAATGATAATGATGATGATGACAATAGTAAGTGCCTGAAAGAATTGTGAGAACTAAATTGGTAACATGCATAAAAACGTTTTGTAAAACGGATCTTTTAAGTATGATAGAAACAGGACTGAGATAAGAATAAAAAATTAAACATCTTGTGCAGAAAAATGCTAATAGTTAAAGTAATGACCACCATTTAGGGAATATCTGCTGTGTGCCAGGCGCAATGCTAGATCTTTTGAAAACGTCCTCATTTAATCTTTAGACTCACCTTGAAACTTGGGTATCTTTATCCCAATCACACAGATGAGGCTCAAAGAGGTACAGTAACTTGTCCAAGATTTATCCTTATAAAGACCTCATCACTTAGAAACTAAATAACCCAATAATATTTAGTCTGCACCATAGTTTTTTCACCTATGCTTCTTCCCAGAAGCAGTAAGAAAATAACTGAAACAGATAATGTTTTTGAATTTCACAAATTAAAAGCATTTTATAAGATATAAAAATTCTGGCTCGGCACCTGTAGCTCAAGTGGCTAAGGCGCCAGCCACGTACACCCAAGATGGCAGGTTCGAATCCAGCCTGGGCCCTCCAAACAACAATGACAGCTACAACCAAAAAAAAAAAAAAATAGCTGGGCACTGTGGTGGGTGCCTGTGGTCCCAGCTACTTGGGAGGCTGAGGCAGGAGACTCACTTGAGCCCAGGAGTTGGAGGTTGCTGTGAGCTGAGATGCCACAAGACTCTACCCAGGGGGATAGCTTGAGGCTCTGTCTCAAAAAAAAAAAAAAAAGATATACAAATTCTGATAGGTAAATTGCAATAGGCTTGACTGAAGTTAGGAACAATAAATAGATTTTAAGTCTAATCTGTCCTAGTACTCTGATGTCATAACTTTGAAAATGTTTCTAGGAAAAAAATTGAAGAGATCTTACTTCACAAGTAAAAAGTGGACTCCCTGATCAGTAAATTGAGTGGATTTTTGCTACTTTGTGGCAACCTTTTTAAAAAATAAAAGTTCTTGTTTACTTATTCAGCTCATTGGAGTAAAAAGGGATATCACCATCACAAAACACAATCTAGGTCCCTTAATCCTGCCTTTTTTGATCTCAAAAGGCGGTAACATTCAGTTCGGAGCTCACTCATCTGTAAATTGCATCACATTATCTCTGAGTTATTTAAGAAGCAAGCTCTGCTTGGTTTCAGGCATTTTAACCTGCTAAAGGCAAGAAGAAGGGTTCACCACATAGTTCCAAAGGTCTTCAACTTGCCACAGCCCCAAAGAAAGCAAAATGATCGAACCTTTTGGGAATCAGTACATTGTGGCCAGGCCTATATATTCTGCAAATGATTTTGGTGAAGAACATAAGAAGATAGAGAGACATCATAAGACATTTCTGGATCATCTCAAACTGTGTTGCAGGTAAGACGTATCTTCAAGTACTAGCATCAGGAGTAAGTGAAACAATTTCTCTTAATTTTCTAGCTTTCAAGTTCTCCTTTCTGGCTCTAGCCCACAGTCTAGGGAATCCTCGCGTCTGTGGCTTCCTAACTTCCTGCTCCCTGACAGAGCTGGAAAGGTAGTATGAATGCCATCTCAGCTATCTGCACCGTCTTTCTAAATCAGATAGCTAACCGATGGGAACAGAGGCAAATTCCCAATTGAAATAGTGCACAGTTTAAGCTGAGGATGACAAATATATTCTGGCTATAGAAAAGCAGCCATTTTTGTTGTTGTTGTTGTTCTTTTGGTGGTGACCAGGGAGCAGTAGACACAGGTAGAGAGGTGAACATTAGTGGGAGTAAAATCACTAATTTAATCTTTAATTTAGTATCATCTTTACCGATTTTCCATTCACAATTAAGTACTAAACTTAAAAATTGATATTAATTGACCTGTGGCTTTTGATGTTTTCAGCTGTTCTGCACAAAAGGCCAAGGGAATTGCCCTCTCCTTGTTCCCCATAGCATCTTGGTTACCTGCATACCGACCAAAGGAATGGATCCTCAGTGACATCGTTTCTGGTGTCAGTACAGGGCTAGTGTCTGTACTACAAGGTAACTTGTTAAAGATATAATTAATATATCATAAAATTCATCCTTTCAATGTGTATTAGTCAGTGGTTTTTAGTAAATTCACTAGGGTGTACATGTATCATCACTACCTAATTCCAGAACATTTCCTCCCTCCCCACCCCCCAATGATCCCTTATCCATTAGCAGTCACTTCAGATCCCCTCCCACTCACCCCTCTGGCAGTGACTTTCTGCCTCTACAGATCTGCCTATTCTGGATGTTTTATATACTATACAGAGGGATTTGTACAATATGACAATATTGTACACAATAACCTTGTGTCTGTTTTCTTTCACTTAGCTTAATATTTTCAAGGCTGATCCACATCGTAACATACATGGCACTCCATTCCATTTTCTGAACAGATAATATTCTGTTGTATGAGTATGCCGCATTGTGTTTATCCATTCATCAGCTGATGGACATTCGGGCTGTTTCCACTTGGAGGCTGTTGTGAATAATGCTATTTTGAATATTTGCATATAAGTTTTTGGGGGAACTTACGCTTCAGTTTTCTGGGATGTATTCTTAGGCATGTAATTGCTGGGTCATGTGGTAACTGTATGTTTAGTAGTTTTCTGCTAAATTATTTTCTCAAGTAGCTGCACCAGTCTACATTTCCACTAGGAACATGAGAAGGTTTAAATTTCTCCATATCCTCAACACTTGTTATTGTCCATTTTCTTAAATTTAACTATCATAGAGGGTGTAAAGTGATATCTCCTTGTGGTTTTGATTTGTATTTATTTTCTTTTTTCTTTTGTTTTTTGGCCAGGGCTGGGTTTGAACCCGCCACCCATATGTAGGCATATGGGGCCGACGCCCTACTCCTTGAGCCACAGATGCCACCCATCAATTTGTATTTCTCTAGTGACTAATGATGCTGAGCACTTTTTTCAGTGCTTTTGGCCATCTGCATGTATTTGGAGAAATATCTATTGAAATCCTTTACCCATTTTTAAATTGGTTTTTTGTCATTTTATGCTGGAGCTCCAAGCATTATTTTTATATTATGTACTAGACCCTTATTAGATATACAACTCACAAATAATTTCTTCTGTTCTGCGGGTTGTCAATTCATTTTCTTGATTTGTTTTTTCTTTGGATGCTTATGCTCTAGGTGTCATTTCTAAAAATAATTGTCTAATCCAAGCTCACAAAGATTAATACCTATGTTTTCTTCTAAGAGTTTTTCTTTGCTTTTTTTTTTTTATTATGAAACAGAATCTCACTTTATCACTCTTAGTAGAGTACTATGGCATCACAGCTCACAGCAACCTCTAGCTCTTGGGCTTAGGTGATTCTCTTGCCTCAGCCTCCCAAGTAGCTGGGGTTACAGGCGCCCACCACAATGCCCAGCTATTTTTTTTGTTGCAGTTTGGCCAGGGCAGGGTTTGAACCTGCCTCCCTCGGTATATGGGGCTGGCACCCTACTCACTGAGCCACAGGCACTGCCCTAAGAGTTTTCACACTCTTATTTTTTTAAAGTAACTTATTTTTGGCAGGGTGCAGTGGCTCACACCTATAATACTAGCACTCTGGGAAGCTGAGGTAGATGGATTGCCTGAGCTGAGGAGTTCGAGACCAGCCTGAGCAAGAGCCAGACCCCATCTCTAAAAAAATAGCTAGGTGTTGTGGCAGGGCCCTGTATTCCCAGCTACTCAGGAGGCTTGAGGCAAGGGGACTGCTTGAGCCCAAGAGTTTGAGGTTCCTGTGAGTTATGACATCACAGCACTGTATTGAAGATGACAATGAAACTCTGTCTCAAAAAAAAATTATTTTTTAATTAAGTAACTTATTTTTTCGGGTCCAGCCTTAAATATCAGAAGAACCTAATGAGAACTTGATGATTTCGCCTGTATAAAATAAGTTATGTGTTTACAGGGTTAGCATTTGCTCTGCTGGTCAACATTTCTCCAATCTATGGGTTGTACGCAGCCTTCTTCCCGTGCATAGTCTACTTCTTCCTGGGAACTTCCAGACACATATCTGTGGGTAAGTCAGCTGTTGAGCTGATGACTGCTCACATTGCTTTTTCTTTATGAATTTTATTATCCATTTATTGTATTAATTCCAAACCACATAATCCAGGGAAAGAGTCATCGTAGTCTCCTATAAAAAACTGGACTGGGGTTTAAGAAAGAGGCAGAGCCATAGACGGCAGTGTTTCTCTCTGCCAGACAATCTATTTTCACAGACAGTATCCATGAAAGACGATATCCTTTAGGGAGGCGCATATTGACCACCATTCATCTGCTGTTACTTAGGTCCGTTTCCAATTCTGAGTACAATGTTGGGAGCAGTGGTTTCAAGATTAGTCCTAAGTACTGAAGTAACTACTCCAGAATTGACAAATAGTTCGGCAAGTAACGTATCATTATCACTGGAAGAGCGGAAGGTGCTGGTGGCTGCAACAGTCTCCGTGCTTGCTGGAATTATCCAGGTGAGCACTTTCTCATGCTTCTTACCACCCCAATCTGCCAGTACACATCTTTCTGGTTTTTTCTCCCTCATGCCACCCTTCTCCGTCTTCCCTTTTGTGACACTCCTTCAGTAGCCCATAGGAAATAATTTAAGAAGGATCCCTCATCACAACCAAATGTGAGGGGTGGACCCACATTGCAAAAAGGGGAACAGGAAGGCCCAAGTGGTGAGGAATGATGCTATTATGATTCAATTCAGTAAAATGCCTGGGAGTTTATAAGAGTCAAGAAATAGGCCAGGTACGGTGGCTCAAGCCTGTAATCCCAGCACTCAGGGAGGCCGAGGCAGGTGGATTGCTTGAGCTCACAAGTTCGAGACCAGCCTGAGCCAGAGCAAGACCTCTTCTCTAAAAACAGCCTGGCATTATGGCAGGTACCTACAGTCTCAGCTACTTGGGAGGCTGGGACAAGAGAATCACTTAAGCCCAGGAGTCTAAGATTGCTGTGAGCAGTGATACCACACCCTCTACTGAGGGTGACAGTGAGACTCTGTCTCAAAAAAAAAAAAAAAAGAAAAAGAAAAAAGAGAAACATAACTATATAGAGACATTGGAGGCTTTAGATTTTTTTTTAATTTTTTAAATTCCTCAGCAGCTATAATTTAGTTGAAAAGGATGGGGCCTTAGCACTTGATGCTGTTCATCTCAATGCTTTTCTTCAGGAAAGCTGAAGAAGATTATGGTAGGGCCTAAAGTCCTTCTCCCAAGTCTTACCCTGACAGCGTTACTGATGAGTGCAAATGTCACAGACTCTTCAAGACGTTGCCTAAACTTATGGCTAATGATCATTTCTTATTAAAGAAAGAAAAGTCACTTATTACAGAGACATAACTGTGTGCCTTATAGACAAATTGGCTAGTTTCTAAATCATTTCTAAACCTAGGACAAAAATGGAACCCAGTTGAACTTTGTACACCCACGGCTCTGGCTGCATTCTGGAGACATTAGTAGAAAGACAGACGGACAGTCAAGGAAGAAGAATCCATCCAGTTTAGTTTATTGTGGAACAATGATGATTGGGGGGGAGGGGCTGTAATTAACAATCTTTATTTCACACCTACAATTGATTATTTCTGATGTCCAATGCACAGTTGTGTTTTTCTCAAACAAGCTGAGTAATTTTTTGAGGAAATGGCAGTAGACACTCGCTCATCCGTGCTCTAGGAAGCAGAAAGTGTAACTTAAAATCACATCTGCAAATTTATGAGGGCTGACACTAAAGAGGTATATGAATGAGTCCTTCCTAAAAGTACGGGTCGGGGGATAAGGAGGCAGAATTGGGGATATACCAGACTTACATCCTATTTGAACATCATCTAACATTCAACCTGGAGGGTAGGGTGGAAGGGAAGGAGAGGGAGGACCCTGGGGTGGGAAGTGTTCGGGAGGCAGAAACATCTACTTGTCTGAGGCATATACATACAGGTTGAGCCTTTCCATTTTGAATCATTTCAATTGCTGATCCTTTAGTTTGCCTTGCCAAGGTGCACTCCTATCTGTGCTAACAAAGGCTTTTGTTCTTTTTGCAGTTGATCATGGGGGTTCTACGGATTGGATTCGTCGTGGTATACTTGTCTGAGTCCCTAATCAGTGGCTTCACCACGGCTGCTGCCATTCATGTTCTGGTTTCCCAACTCAAATTCATTCTCCAGCTGCAAGTCCCACCACACACTGATCCATTTTCAATTTTCAAAGTAAGTATTTCATTGGCTTCAAAAATATTGAAATGCATGAAAGTCACTATTGTGATTCCTGGAGAATTTTCCTTCTGTACCTTTGCCATGGACCTACAGGTTGTGAAATTTATTCACATTAAGAAAAAGTGGCAAAGGCCGGGCATAGTGGCTCATACCTGTCTGTAATCCTAGCACTCTGAGAGGCCGAGGCAGAAGGATGCCTTGAGCTTAGAAGTTGCAGTTAGAGGCCAATCTGTGTAAGATCAAGACCCCTATCTCTACTAAAAATAGAAAAATTAGTCAGGAGTTGTGGGGGACACCTGTGGTTCCAGCTACTCAGAAGGCTGAGGCAGGAGGATCACTTGAACTCGGGAGTTTGAGGTTGCTGGGAGCTAGGCTGATGCCTTGGCACTCTAGACTGAGGAACAGAGTAAGACTCTATCAAACGAAAAATGGAAGAAGAAAGGAAGGGAGGGAGGAGGGAAGGGAAGAAACAGGGTAGGTAGCAAAGAGAACAACACTGAAAATCAGCCACATCTACCATATAGCTAATGTTAACAATGAAGATTAAATACCACTTCTCTTAGACTTAAGTGTTGTCCAAAAGGAAAAAAGTCTAAGTATATTATTAAAACTTTTATAGCTAACTGGTTAGGGCGCCAGCCAGGTACACTGAGGCAGGTGGGTTCAAACCGGCCCAAGCCTGCTAAACAACAATGACAACTGCAACGAAAAGTAGCTGGGTGTTGTGGTGGGCACCTGTAGACCCAGCTACTTGGAAGGCTGAGGCAAGAGAATCACTTAAGCCCAAGAGTTTGAGGCTGCTGGGAGCTGTGACCCTTTGGCAACATTGTGAGACTCTGTCTCAAAAAAAAAAAATGCTTATTGAGTTACAGTGTTTTTCTATTGCTCAAAAGTAGGTCTTGGCTTTTTAAGAATTGTAATTCTTGGGTCTTTGATGCATCCTGTGTAGAAAGCAAAAGGAAGTTGACCAACATGTAGCTAGGACAGTGGTTCTGCCCACCTCCAGAGGAGGCAAAGTAGAACAGTGTTCTTAGTTCTTCTACAAGATATTCTTTGAGTCTGAGACACAGCTTGTTCCAAAATGGAACCAACACTCTCTCACTCCCTTTGAGAACTATTCTAGAAGTGGAGTGTTCTACATGCAATTTGGGATCCAGCTTGGGCCTCTTCACCTGTCAGTTACCCATGGATATGAAACTTCATTGGCTTTAAGTTCCTAGTTAGCCAGGAAACTATTTTCCAAAAGTGACATGGAGATGGAGAGTCAGTTAAAAAAATATGAGGTATCTAAGATACGCCCCCCCCAAGGCCAGGAATTAAGGTAACACATGCTAAGAAAAATATCAAAGATTAGAAGTCATTCCCCGGACATAATAGTGGTGATGACTGTGAAATAGAAAACAGTGGCCAAAGAGACCCAGGAGCAGAGGAGAACAGCTGCATCCAACAAAATTTGACACTAGCTAGAGAGTCCCAGAAATAATGAAAGAAGCCTCCCCGAACCACTGTGTTGCCCACACTACACTTACTTCTCCTCACCTCCATGTTGTCATTACAATGTCACATTCATGGCTAACATGAACAGAAACAGAAGATTGCTGTCAATATGTCAGTCCTTTCACTTCAGTATTTATTATCTATTTGCAGATAAGCATTCTACCCAAATTATACACTAACGTGGGACTTTTTATTAACTATAGGTACTGGAGTCCATATTCACACAAATAGAGAAGACTAATATTGCAGACCTTGTGTCATCCCTGATCATCCTGGTGATCGTAACTGTGTTTAAAGAAATAAATCAGCGCTTCAAAAGCAAACTTCCTGTGCCCATCCCAATTGAATTCGTCATGGTGATTGATCATTTTAAGACTCTCTTTGATAGTTACTCCAGGGTTTGTATGTTGGATATTCTTCACCACCTGTAAACCAGGAGGTTTGGGTGGGCGGCAGAGGCCATCTCTTCCATTTCCAGGCATAAGATTTTGTATGATTTTCTTTTCTTTTTTTCTTTCTTTTTTTTTTTTTCTTTTTGGCTGGGGTCAGGTTTGAACCTGCCACCTCCGGTATATGGGGCGGGCGCTCTACTCCTTTGAGCCACAGGCACCGCCCCTGTACGATTTTCTTTTCATTCAGCATTTAATAACTTCGCCTGTGGTTTTATTCTTTTCATGTAAGACAAGGAGGGTGCAGAGAGCAAAACATTTAGCAAGATGTGGTCATACTCATTTGAGTTACAGCTGTGTTTCCTAACCCTGGCAGCATGTTATAATTGCCTCAGAACCTCTGAAAAAGTTAACAAAGTCTTAGCTCAGCTGGAAATTCTTAGTGTGGTGGCTCAGGCCTGTAATCCTAGCACTCTAGGAGGCCAAGGTGGGAGAATTGCCTGAGCTCATAGGTTTGAGACCAGCCTAAGCCAGAGCGAGACTTCATCTGTAAAAGTAGCCAGGCACTGTAGCAGGCACCTATAGTCCCAGCTACTTAGGAGACTGAGGCAAGAGAATCGCTTAAGCCCAGGAGTTTGAGGTTGCTGTGAGCTATGATGCTGTGGCACTCTACCAAGGGTGACAAAATGAGACTGTCTTAAAACAAAAACAAAAGAAACAAAAAAAATGGGTCTAGGGTTGGGTTTTGGCAATATTTTCTCCCAAAAAACAAGACTCTGAGTTGCATCTCACATTTCTAACTTGGGAAATTTGCAATTTTGCAGACTGTGATTGCAACAGGTGTATCCTATGGCTTTGACTTCCAAAACAGGTTCAACGTGTCTGTGATCGGGAAGATGCAAAGTGGGTAAGTGGATGGAGCTACAATGGCATTTCCAAGCACTGAGCAGGGAGTAACAGTAGTTTTGGAAGACGTACAATGTGGAATGCATTAATCCTTATCAAAACCCTCCCTGCACCCTACATCCACAAGGAAGCCTTGCTGCTCTCCTTCTTGGAAAGAGCCACAAAGATGGTCAAGGTGCACCGTGCTTAATGTCAGAACGTTTCCCCTTGTGGAAGATCTCACAAACCAGACAAGCAGGGACTGGGTCCAGCAGAAACTCACATGAAAGTGTAAGTTAGCAAAGTAAGGAGAGTAGAAAATTGGCAAAATAAACAAACCACCTCTCCTCATAAAGAAGCACCAAGTGAAACCAGACTTCCTTGTCCATAAATTACTATAAACACTATGTAGTGCTTTGTTTGAGATTCCTGGAGCCAAGTTTCAAAAGTTCAAAAGAGAAGCTGAAGGGATACCGACCTGCCGCTTGAGCAGTCCAGGTAGGCACACTCTGTCCTTCCTCGTGAGCAAATTCAAAACAAGGCCTTTTACTTCTGCAAAGGATGGGAAGTCCAGATTGCACAAGGAATTTAGAATGTCTTCCATTTAGTGGATTGAGAAAGAGGATTCAGTTTGTGCTTTATTTCTTTTAACCATAATATCAGTTTCTTCCAACTTACCATGGAAATGGTGTTTTTCTCTTAAAAAAAAAAAAAGACTTCTCTTCCTCCCTGTGCTTAACAGGTATTTGAGAATTCCTGAAAACAGCATTTATGTGTATTATTGACTTAAAACAGCCAAATTATTTTAAAGCCAAATATACATACATATTTTTTAAGGCAAAAGAAAAAAATGTTAGGCTGGGTGCCTGTGGCTCAAGTGGCTAAGGCGCCAGCCACATACACCTAAGGTGGCGGGTTCGAATCCCCAGTCCGGACCCGCCAAACAACAATGATGGCTGCAACCAAAAAATAGCCAGGCGTTGTGGCGGGTGCCTGTGGTCCCAGCTACTTGGGAGGCGGAGGCAGGAGACTCATTTAAGCCCAGGAGTTGGAGGTTTCTGTGAGCTGTGATGCCATAGCACTCTACCCAGGGGGACAGCTTGAGGCTCTGTCTCAAAAAAAAAAAAAAGAAAGAAAAGAAAAAAATGTTACCAGATCTTTGTGTGTTATGCGTAATGAATCTCAGACATCACTTTTACTTTAAAAAGTTTTAAAGTGGAAATTTGGCTGAAACCAAAAGACTAATTCTAGGGTTTTTCTCCACCCTGCACTTTTAAGTGATTATACTTTATTTAAATATCTTGGGAAACAACAACCAGATAGGAAAATAAGTAAATGCAAAATCAAAGAGAATCTTTGATTCTTCAGAAGAATTGGTTTTGTTTGTTCTGAGGGACAAGAGTCTTAGTCTGTTGCACAGGCTGCCATGGCATGATCAAAGCTGGAGTCTCCTGCCTTAGCCTCCTGAGTACCTGGGACTACAGGTGTGAGTCACCACACCTGGCTTGTCAGAGGATTTTCAAAATAAAAGATAAACTTATGATCACTGAGACCAGACCTAAATCTGGTCTAAATCTGGACCTAAATCTCAACAGACCTAAGTAATAATCTTCTTTGAGTAAATATATTTTAAATGTCAATGGGCCTCTAGCCACAAAGCATGTGGGGTAGAGAAGGGAGTGGCTCAAATTTATTAGCCATTACCCTGTAGTGAGAGGCAGAATAATGTGTCTATTCTAGAGGCTGAGTGCCCAAGATTTGATTGGGATTTATTCCTTGACCTTGGGCAAAGTACTAAACTCTGTGGCTCAATGTTTTTGACTGTAAAAATGGGACTAAAAGTAATAGTGGGCTCAGTGCCTGTGGCTCAAGTGGCTAAAACGCCAGCCACATACACCTAAGGTGGTGGGTTTGAATCCAGCCCAGGCCCACCAAACAACAATGATGGCTGCAACCAAAAAATAGACAGGTGTTGTGGTGGGCACCTGTAGTCCCCACTACTTGGGAGGCTGAGGCAGGAGACTCGCTTGAGCCCAGGAGTTGGAGGATGCTATGAGCTGTGATGCCACAGCACTCTACCCAGGGGGACAGCTTGAGGCTCTGTCTCAAAATAATAATAATAATAATAAAAGTAATAGTGATCACATAAAGGCTAAGAGGGTCAGTATGTGTGACTTGCTTAAGTGTCTGGCTTAAAATGAGTAATCAAACTACACCACTCTTGCTACAATTTAATACCTAAATTAGGTACTAGGCATTTAACCTGCTTTTTACACTCCAATTTTTCCTGAGTGATGGTTGAGGGGTATTTTAAATTTCCATTGATTGCAAATAGAGTATGATTGGAAGATAAAGATGATTAATTATTGCTAATCTATTGTTAATGAGTATGTCACCTTAGAAGCTATTTTGTGAAGTCTCACAGACTAAATGCAAATAACTTGGCTAAACAGAAGTTTTGTTGAAAGAAGAAAGGAGACACTAAATAGCCGGCATTGGCTCGGCGCTTATAGCTCAACCGGCTAAGGCGCCAGCCACGTACACCTAAGGTGGTGGGTTCGAATCCCCAGGCCGGACCTGCCAAACAACAATGACGGCTGCAACCAAAAAATAGCCGGGCGTTGTGGCGGGCGCCTGTGGTCCCAGCTACTTGGGAGGCAGAGGCAAGAGACTCGCTTGAGCCCAGGAGTTGGAGATTGCTGTGAGCTGTAATGCCATGGGACTCTACCCAGGGGGACAGTTTGAGGCTCTGTCTCAAAAAAAAAAAAAAAAAAGAATCCCATTCCAGAAGTATCAGGGGAAGGAATTTAGAAGGCTGAAGTGGGTAGAAACTCCTGGAAGAGGAGGAGTTTAGCTTACCAAAACTAGTTATATTTCTGCCTCCTCTTCTTTTAGTTTTTTACTCAGTTTTTCTATAACTCCTGAAGCTAAATATAGGTGAAACACCTATATGCCTCTGGCCAAAAAAGTGGTTTGAGGGAGAGCAGTGAAAAGACTTTGTGCAGGCAGACTTGTGAGAAACTGAGGCAGAATCCTACATGGCCAGGTTGGTTGTGGGCCTAACATGACCGAGGCTTTGGCTGGAATAGCATTTACTGCATTAAGGAATTAAGGTTGACTTTGTAAGGCCGATAAAAAAGCCCTTTGGAAAACTGGCCAGATACCCATCAGTAACCGTTCCTGATCTGTGGTAAGTAACGAAAGTCACTTGCTGACAGGTCGGAGAATGGAAATGTGCTCGGGGACCTCAAGAGAAGAGGAATTTACCCAATGCATATAGGTATCTAATGGCACAGATGAAACCTGGGCTCATGAAAGGCTTTTGAGAAGTCCAGCCTGATAATTCCTTATAAAAGTTTTCAGCAAAACCCCCCTGACTTAAGGCCTACATGGGAGCAGAGGTTTGCATACAAATTCCTATATGCCCAAGAAGTTTCGCTATGCCTTGCTTAAAGATGTGAAGTAGCTGCCTCCAAACTGGCAAGGTCAGCAAGGGCAGGTATTCAGTCTACCTTGTTCCTCCATAGCCTCAGGCTTCATCAGATAAGAACAAAGAAAGTAATGACTGACAACATGTTCTTCATTAAGTTATGTTAAATCTGGTTATGTTGAAAGGGTTATGCTTAAAGGTATATATTGGGTGGATTATCAGATTACTGGGGAGGAACTACTTATAGGGAGGGTGGTCACAAGAGGTTCATATGGATTAATGAAGTCATTAATGTATAGTGGGCATGTGCAAAGGGATTGTAATGAATATTAATGAGGTCATTGCTGTATAGTGCGCATGCACAAGACTGACTATATAAACCAAAAGTAAATAAAGTTCACCATTTTGCCTGAGCGAGCAGATGGTCACCTTTATTTAAAACACAATTTCAATAAGTGTGCTTATTCTCTGCAACATGGCTTTTCCTTAAGACCTTTACGGCAACACTAAGTTTTGGAAATAGCTGCCTGCCCTTTCTACTTAAGAATTGGACCTATTACCTCCCAATGTACATTTCTCAGCTTCTCTTGCAGCTAGGTATGGTCATGTGACTAAGACCTGACAGTGAGCTGTGAGTAGACGTGATGTGCATAACTTCTAGGTCATGGCCTTAAAGGAAAGGGACTAGCTTTCCTCTTGGTTTTTCCCCCTTTGCTACTTCCTAAATGTGAAGGTGCCACATGGATGAGGGATCCACCATTTTGGCTCACATGACCCCACCATGTATTAAGGATGGCAAAACATCCAGAGAGAAGGAACCAAGGTGCCAATAAACATGTGGAGCCACTATACCTATCCTAGACCATCACATGAGAGAAATATAGACGTCTGTCTTGTTTTAAACACTGTTCATTTTAGTTATCTTGGTTAAATCAGTCTCACTGGTGTTATAAGAAAGGTACCAGTTTAGAAAGTATAAGTCGCCAGTGATATCAAGGAAAGCACAGTGGTTGACAGTAAGTCTTTAAATATCAGCAGACCTGGATGAACTTTTAATGCTACTGTACCACCCATATCTGTGGCAGTTTCCTCTGTTGTATAATAGTGTCTGCCTTAAAGCAAACTGTGTAAAACCAAGAAATGAAGGCTCAGTGATGCACAGAATAGATACAGCCTGTGTTCTTACAGGCTGCAGAGGTAGAAGATAGAGGAATAAGTGAATGCATGGATAGTTCCATATTGGACATGGTGCTATGAACAGGTAGAGGAGAATGATGAGCAGAGGACTCTTCAGGGAGTCAAGTCCAGAGAGAAGGGAGTAGGCTTGTGAGTGCATCCCTATGGCTTTTTTGATAAACCTATATTATTCAGATCAGTAGGCAATCACTTACCCTACCCTAGCTCTTAACAAAGCTGCAGTTAAAACACTTGGGTTTTAGGTTGGGCTGTTGGCACTTACTAGGCTATGTGACCCCATAAGCAGTGCCCATGTTCGACTTCCTCATTGCTATAAACAGCAGCCACTCTACCACGGGCTGAGTAGGGAATGATGAGACATGACAAGAGCCTGGCTGCCCATCTGCCAAAAGAATCTTCCAAAGAAGACTGAACTGGACCTAGGCTAGAAGAAAATGTTATCCCTGAGACACCTGTGTTTGAAGTTGTTTTACATCCTCAGTGTTTATTACTGAATTCTTAGCTCTTAGCTCAGTACCTTCATAGAGTGGGCATATAATAAGTATTTGTTGAACAAATGAATGACTTTCTAGTAGTATTTTAGCTCTCACTGTTAGAAATCTCAACACGGCTGGCATTTTAGCCACCAGGGCTGTGCAAATGTGAAGTGAGCCCCTTTGCAAAGCATTGAGCTCCCTATGGTTGGAGGCATTCCAGAGAATTGTTCAGCAATTTGAAGACACCAGCCTCTGAACCAGGGGCAGTGTCTTCCCAGTATCTGTGAACCCTGAGAGTATATGTTCTCTAAATGTGTGTTTTTGGTACCCAAGTTTTAAGCATTTTTATTGAAATAGTAATCTCTATGCTCTGAAGTCACCTAAAGTGTTGTGGAAAATAAAAATAAATTAAAGCCTGACCTACATCCCAGCGAGTCACAAATCCTGAAAAGCATCAAGCTTTCCTGTGCATCTTGGACACAGAGAAGCATATGAGAGCTGCTGAAGCCACCTGGCGACCAGAGACAAGGGTTCTCTAGGTTCAATCAGTTCTCTGATTATAATACTATTCACATATTTACATCATGGATGTTCCCATATCCTATTGGGGTGATCTCTTTTGGGGTCTGTTTCCACCACTCAACGATGACGACCTTGTTGCTTTCTTTCTCCTATTTTATCCCGATGCTAAATACCACACTCAGCCTTGATGGGTGCTCAGTAACTATGAGTTGAATTTTTTAAAAATTCCCTGCTGTCCTCTTGGAGAGAGAGAAGGAGAAATAGTTCTCTGATTTTCTTTTTCTTTTTCTTTTTTTAAATTAAGTCATAAACACATAGATCATGTATACATTAGTGCCTTTACGGGGTACAGTTTGCTGATTTTGTATACAATTAGGAATGCTTACATCAAACTAGTTAATATAGCCTTCACCTCATTTACTTGATTATTGTGTTAAGACATTTATACTCTTAATAGATTTGACATGTACCCTTGCAATATGAACCATAGGAATGGTCTCCCCATTTATCCTCCTTCCAGAGACAGATTCTCACTTTTGGGGTCCTGGGTTGAGTGCCAGGGCATCACAGCTCTCAGCAACCTCAAACTCTTGGGTTCAAGCAATCCTTTTGCTTCAGCCTCCCACAAAGCTGGGACTACAGGTGCCTGCACAACGCCTGGCTATTTGTTCTTACTGAGGCTGGCCTCCAACTCCCTTGGCCTCCCAGAGAGCTAGGGTTACAGGTGTGAGCCACCGGGTCTGGCCAATTCTCTGATTTTCATGTGAAGAAACTGAATCATGGAAAAAGAGTAAATTGTTGGAGTACTGACGTTCACAGCTTGTATTCTGAGTGTCTTCCTTCTGGTGTGACCTTCTGTCTATGGCAGCTGTGTGGACACGCAGCCCCAAGTTAGGAGTAATGACACAGTGGTAGCTTGTCCACAGATACACAGGGGGATCCTGTGGCATCCATGGGAAATGAGGGAGTGAAATACGCTCTGCGTTTTGTTCCTCTGTCTTCCGCACATTGGAGACCACCCTTCCCTCCCCTTCCTTCCCAGCCATTTCCATCTTTTCTCATTACCGGCTTTCAGAAACCCCCTGCCCCTCGGCATTTCGGATTCCTGCAGCTGTTCCTGGGAAGAGACACCGACGCATCTGTAAGCCGGCGTTTGTTCCTGCCTTTCCTCCCGGTGACTAATGGGTAACACCTGTCCGGTGCAGTCCCTCTTGCACTCTTACGATTGGATTTATCACTGCAGTAGTTTAACCATAACTAGAAAAATGTAGCTCTCTAAAGTCCCTATAATGTTGAGGTTCCTAATGTGGTTTAAGTTATTCCTTGCATCATAAATAACATAGAAGGCACTATTACGGGCCAGTACCCTAGAAAAGAAAAGGCACCAGGATCATAAATAACACACACAATAGGGGTTTGAGGAGACTCATGAAAAAGCTCTGGGAGAGAAGTGGGTTCCTGATGTCGGAGGAGGGGCTGGCTGCTGGGAAGGCTTGGGCTTTCGCCGGCCCAAGCTTAGACCGAAATGTCACCCTGTCTGTTCGAACCTTTCCAATTCAGCTAATCAAATTGTGCAGTCAAGGGGTCGCACCTGCTCAGAGGCCAAGGTCAGCTTGGTTTCCTTCCCGAGCCAAGAAAAGGAAAATGAATGTGCTTGTGAATTTTTCTTGTCTTGCCCACCCCGCATTATTGCCCCGAAAAGGACGAAGAGGGAAGCACGTTCGCGTTGTTCCTGCAAGGACCAAAAGCCACCTTTGGGATCACATATTTTTTCCATCCATTCTGTCCTGTGTCAGTCATGCCATTGAGAGGAGCTGCCATTTTTATAGGATTAGGCCTATCAGATTAGGCTCTGAAGATGAAGAAAATGCTGCCTCTCTAACAAAATGGTTTCCACTTTACCTCAAAGCCTCCTTATTTTCTTTGCTTTGAGGGAACGAGAAAAAGAGTGAGAGTGTGTGTGGTGCCCTTTATTGGGACTTTTATCTTAACCTGGGAATACCTGGTCTTCTTTTTCCTCCTTCTCATGTAACTCTTCATTGATTTTCTTTAAATCAAACAAGCCACCATCACAGACTCTTACAAAAGAAAGTGAGCCAGGAAGGAGCCCTGGGCTTGGAATAGAAGCCAATCTAATTTTAGTTTTCAGCTAGCCTCTGTGAGCAGTGGAAAGTGGTCAGAAGTTCATCTTGGCGTGGGCTATGGGGACCCGACAGGGGCTGGTCATTGTCACCCAGCTGTGGGAGAGGCAAGAACCTCGCTGATGACGGCTTCTGTCAAAAATCCACGACGGGGCGGCTTGTCTTCTCCAAGAAGGTTTTTCGTTCTTCGCTTTTTAAAAATTAAAATTGCTTCCAATGGATGGACTAATCTCTTACTGGCATCATGGGTTGGGGGGTGCTGTGTCTCATTTTGATAAGCAGCTGAGCCCCAAGTTGCCACTTTTCTTCATAGGAGGCTCGATTCCTTGCCTTTGGCTAAAGTCAGGAGCTTGGGCCAACTGGGAACAGTCAGAACAATTCCCAGGACTTGCTTGCAGGATTCTTTAAACTTTACAGACCACCCCTCTGAATTTTGTTATAAGAATACTGCATTCTTTTTTTAAAAAAAAAATGGAATTGTTTGATTTGCTCCTACTAATAAGTTCCAGAAGTTCTTGCAGGATTCTTTTTGTTAAAAGGAAGAAGCCGTGTGAAAAATTGCTCGTACATTATGCACTGTCTTGAAAAATAGCCCAGTCCCCATCTAGTTATTGATATAATTAAAACTGGATTAGTAGGATAGATTATAGAGTTTCTGAGACCATCAGGGAGCTCAAGCTCCAGAATTTTCCTATCCTTGTTTTTTCTTCTTTCTACTGCCTTTTTTTTTTTAACTTAGTATTTTATTTCATTTTATTTTTTGGCAGTTTTTGACCAGGGCCGGGTCTGAACCTGCCCACCTCGGGTATACGGGGCCGGCGCCCTACTCCTTTGAGCCACAGGCACCGCCCTCTATTGCCTTTTCTTTCACTCACATTTATACGTGTCATTATGTTCAACTTAAACAGGGCAGAGTCTCAGACACAGGACCTTGCTTAGCAAAAGGAAGAACTGTCAGGAAATAACAGAATCGTTGGGTAGAAAGGTACCTTAGAGATTAATTAGGTAGCAAGGATGAATGGTTGAGCGAGTTGAGTCTAGAGATGAGTTGCCTGGATTCAAACCATGACTCAGTAGCTGTGCAATTGTGGATAAATTCCTCATTCCACACTGAAACGCTCTGAATTTCAGCGTCCTTATATGTCAAATGGGAATGATCAATAAAAGCATTTCCTTTGTCCAGGATATTTCAAAGTTTAAACAAAATCATATGTATAAAGTATCCACATAGCAAACATTCAGTGCAAGTTCTAAGTAATAATTATTATCATTATTTAGTTTAAACTTTGGGGGGGCTTTAAGGGGGAGAGGGGAAATGGGCTTCTGAGAAGTTCGCTAAGTTTGCTTTGGGGCTCAGAGCTATAGGCAGAAAGGACCCCCCCACCCCGAGAATGTTTTCTTGTGTGTATTTTCTCTATTTAAGTTTCTATCTTTCTTCAACTGCAACGGAGAATAGGTGGAAGAGTTTACTTCCCAGTTCAGATTGCTAAGGCTAAGGTTGATTTGAAATAAAAGTCTGATAAACAAAGTAGCCTCTTGTGAGAGTGCCAGGGTCAGATCTAGGAAACACTTACTTGTTGACTAAGAAAACTTTGTCTTATTGCAAACAAGAGTCTGGCGCGCAGGGTTAAGAACAGCCACTGGCCATAAAACAGAGAAATCAGAGATGCAGGTGTGTGTCACAGTTCTCGGGGATCCCAGAGAGGCATCTACGTGGCAGCAGTGGGCTGTGACCCCTGAGATATAAAACGTGCCAACCTCCCTCCACCCAGAGCAAAGAACTTAGTTCAGGGCAGAATTCTCTTGGCTGCGTTTGCCCCCATTTGCCATGAAAATGAAAAGTGGTTTTGGATTGATAATCATATTGGGGGATACAACATACCCAGAGGGGAAAGTCCATAAATAATAAGAGAGCAGATCAAGCCCTGGAAGTTGTTTTGAATGGAAATAGTCGTAGCTGGGATGATGTGCGTTCTGTAACTGACCAGCACGTTCCTGAGTTTAAGTTTTGAAGCACGTCCGATGTTGCTAGCTCTGTACAGACACGATGAATTCTAAAGGAGATTGCTGTGTGGATGGAGAGACAAAATACTCGAGACATTGGGAAGCAGTCCAGGAAAGTACAAAATTGAATGGGATTTTGCAAACCTGTACACACGCAGATTCTCATTATTTACAGTAGTCATGGTCTATGAAGTCACTGTAAACCCTGAAGTAGTGGAAACTGAAACGTTCATTGCTCTTAGGGTTAGGAGCCTGCCCGCCTCTGATCACAGCGTTTTGTCAACCTGTCAATGCATAAACTTACTTTTTTGTGTGTTTCTGTTTAAAACATTTTACTTTAGCTGGGCATTGTGGCAGGCGCCTGTAGTCCCAGCTACCTGAGAGGCTGAGGCAAGAGGATCACTTGAGCCTAAGAGTTGAGGTTGCCGTGAGCTGTGATGCCACTGCATGTGTACCCAGGTGACAGTCTCAAAAAAAAAAAAGGAAAAGAAATCTTACTTAAAACATCATCGATTCATTAACATTGAACTCATAGCCCACAGCACTGTAACTCTGCCTGAATGAAGCTTCCTCGACCTACATCATTTTCTGTGTAAGGCTGCTCACAGCCGCCTCCTGCTGGGGGACACTAAGCAGTGTTCACTAAACTTCAACACTACACTTAGGGGACATCTAAAGTGGCAAAGTCAACAAAAACCCCACAAAAATACAACAGCCAAAGGTGGATCCAAGGACACAGCAGAAAGGACACTTGTGTTTGCCTCTGGGGAGCTGAGATCAAAAGGCGGAGCACCCCCGTGGGGCGTCTCAGCTGGAATTGCTCCCTCGTGCAGTCCACAAGTGACCTGTGACCATGCTGCAGGTACTGAGTTTGGGGTTACAGACAAATTTTAGTGAGCAGGCAAGGTCATAGATAATGAGGATCTGCTGTGCCTGTGGATGTCAGTCATAGGTATTAGGGGAGTACCGCTGATGTTGTCTGGTGTTATTGGAAGGTGTTCATGCGCCATGGACAGGGTTTGGGTGGGGCTGATCCCCTATCTCCCAGTTTCATGGGTGGATTGGGGCCCACACGTGGCCTGTCAGTGTTTGGAGACTCAGTTCTGGGAACGTTTTCCTGCTGGGAGATTGATAGTCACCAAAAGATGAAACTTGGAGCTCTTGGGGACCAGCAGGAAGAGAGAGCCCATCTGAGGACAAAACCAACATACAAAGGGAGACAGAGGAAAAGAGGAGAAAGACGGAGAATGAGACGGGAGGCTATTTTAAAAACACACCCGGATCCAGGAAACCCTGGGCTTTGCGTGGGCTCGTGCATTTTCATGTATTTTTATGTCCTCTTGTGGTTCAAGCTGGGCTACCATCTAAAGACCAGGATGGTAAGTAGATGTCCTAGTCAAGGGATTTTGAGTGAGGAACAGGCACCCTCTCAAAACATCTGAAATCAAAAGGAGGTTGTTTGGAACACAGGAACTCAAGTAGAATCCCAGGTCTGGAGATTAAACTGGGCCTCAGCAAAACCAGAACTGGAAACCGAAGCTCAGGAATGGGAGTGATTGTCCCATGTAGGAAGGGCTCCTGAATGAGTCTCTCTGAGCAGTGGCTCTGCCCACCCATCCTTCCTCCTCTGCTTACAGATCTTGCTCATGGCCTGGTGGCCTCATGTTAACATTGCCTCAGCCACTCTGGTTTCTCAGAATCCCAGTTCCAAACCTAATAGACCGGGTTCATCTTTTCTCATCAAACAAGGCTGTAGATTCCTGCCTCACTTCCTGGCTCACCTGTACAGCTTTGGGATAGTGACTGGATGTGAATGTAGAGGCAGTGAGCGTCTCTGACACCGGGGAGGCTGGATAGAGGAAGTGTCCAAACTCAGAGGGGTCATTTGGACTTGATGTGGTGGCAGCAGCAAGCCAGACACTTCAGAAGACATCTCATGCTTTAGCTTTCCTTCGGGTCCCCTAACTTCCTGTTTTTCAACATGAGCAAAATGGGACTGCAAAAGTATACAGTTATATTAAGAAAATAATTCTTAAAGTCTTTATTTTAAATATATACATGCTGAGAATTTACTCATTCAAATATATATACACATGTGTATACGTAGACATCACGCATAACCGTACACATGGTTAGGCATTATTGCACAAGCTTTGCAGGTACGAGGACAGACATTTTGAAAGCTGATACACCATGTTACCATTGGTTGAGAGTATACATGTATATTTTTAAAAACCAGAATAGATTACGACCCTGTTCCTTAAAACCATTCAGTACTTTTTCATTATCTTTTGCCTTTGCTATTCATGGTGCTCTAATCTAGTTTATCACTATGGATTCATAAAATATTCTAAACATGGCACTTAGTGTCAAGTGTAATATGGTCACAGAGTACTTGTTCAATAAACAAGTCAAGTGCCTGAGTGAGTGACCCTGTGTCTGTGGACTCAGAGACCTTCTTTCACTATCTCTTGGGCTTCTCAGAGGTCCTCTGTCCACGCATTTTGAAAAAAGATTTAGAGACATAAGTTCCTGGGAACCCAAGTCTGTTTATTCCCCGCAACAAAGTCCCCAGGCTTCAATTACATGGATAAAATGCTGCCTTTCTATTGAGTTTTCTAACAGATGCAACCATAGATATTTGTCTGAACAACGCCCAGGCCAGTAGACCTCTAGGCCCCATTTTGGATTTTTATGCTCAGTAGATGGTTATCATAGTCCCCTAGGTTGTTATTTAGTCAAATTATGTTCATTTTATCGCCTATGCCTTTCCTCATATTTCACTCCCTTTGATTTGTTTTTCTTTTCTTTCCTAAATTCCCATTGAGGCATCACATTACCCCTAATTGCCTGCAGTGCTCCACGTCTGGTCTCACTGCTGACACACGGAGACAGGCTCAGCCACGGCGCGGGATGCCCCCGTGTGCGTGGCTGAAAATTTTACTAGCTCAGAGAATTGCAGCGCGGCCGTGCTCACCTTAACTCCTGATTGCTCTTTACTGCTAGCTCACTATTTTGTTGTTTTCTCCATTACTGCCATCCAGGAATCCCCTTCCAGTTAAATTCCATCTTTAAGTTTATTCATCCCCTGGTAGATCATCTGCATTTTTTTTTATCCGGTGCCTCATTGTGTTATTTTTGACATCTCTTGCCAAGATCCACACGTGGCTCAGTATTGTGTGCCTCTCTCCAGGCGCTCCTAGGAACACCTCCCATTAGTGTCATCTGCAGAGGCGATTATCATGATAATGGCAATAACATCTTCCCCTCTCTTGCCTGATTCTTCATAAAGTTGGTAGAGTAAAGCCGCTGGTGTCTTTGCAGACTGTACCCTCCAGAACCCCTTCTCGCAACTCTGTTGATTTCTGCTCGTTACTGGGCTTGATTTGGGATCTGTTTTTCCATCCAGATTTCCCTTAATAAAAAGGCTCTTCAAATACAATTTAGAAAACCTAGGGGGAAGCTGTCAGCCTTGGTTTCTCTCTGTCTGTTGAGTTCCTTCCTCTCCATTTCTATCTTGGAGGTAAGGTGTATCCATTGACTTTCCAATGCAGGTTGCAGATTGTTAATTGTTGGATGACTAAATGAGTGGATGGATGAATGTATGGGTGAGTGGATGGCTGGATGCATCAGGCGCTCAGGCACTAGCCTGTTTACTGCACTGAGGTTAATGCACCTGGCTTGAGAAACCAAGGAGATGGTTACTTGTGGCTGGTTTTATGTAAATCATAGTGTTTGAGCAATCCAGTCTACTGCTGTGGAGGCTGCAATCCAGAGTAAATCCAGGCTGCCCTTCAAATAGGGAACTCTACTATCTTCCAAATGAAACTGTTTGTGCTTTGAGCTCAGATCTTGCACTTATCCACCGCAGGGAAAGTCAAAGACTGCATTTTGTTATGCATTCTGCACACGTGTTTTTTGTGTCCTGCCCTCTGTTCTTCACATCTTCCCAGGACTCTCCCACCCAGTCACACACTCCACAGCACTGGGAAGAGTTACCCTGTGCATTTCAGCTGTACTGACGATGCTTGATTTTCTTATGGCTTGGCCTTTGTTGTGTTATTCTATACCTCTTTCAGTATTTTTTACATATTTCAGAATTGCTTACCAAAAAATTAAAAGAAAAGACATGAACTCTGCCTTCAAAAGCCTTCCTGTTTGTCAGGGAAGACTTGCATAGTAAAAAGCTACAATCAATTTTGAGAAAACACTACAGGTGGGCTATGTCTGGAATATCGTAGTTCGAAAGAAGAGGGAGTAACTCTAACCTAGTTGAGGTGGTATTATAAGGGGTAGTGGGAAGGGAGTGGCGTAAACAGAAAAAGCTCATGGCTGGGCCTTAGAGGGCCAGTAGAGACCACCAGGCAGACAAAGCAATGAGGACATTTAAGCAAAGGTCATGGCCAGTTCAAATACATAGTTGATGTGGAAAGTGGTAAGGGGTCCCAAATGGTGGGAGGGAGTTATTTGTGAGGTTGGGAGATTAGGTTTGGGGATTAGTTTAGAAGAGTGAATTTGGGAGAGACACCTGAATTTTATTTGATAGATTCAATGGCTCTTTAATAGGAGAGCCATAGGATCTGATTCGTGTTTTAGGAAGACTAGCTGGGCAGTGGTGTGAACGCAGGGTGAGCCTGAGGCAGGAGCACTGGATTTGAAGGGTGCGCAGGCAGAGATATTGGGAGAACCTGCTAAGCAGAGGAGGGAACAGCATGAGCAGCGGCAGAAAGGAGGACGGTAGGGTGGATTCACACAAAAGGAGCGTCCGTCTTCAAAACATACTCAGCGAATGTTAATGAATGAACAAAGCTTGACAGAGATTTTGAAAGACCAAGAAACCTAAACTTTGTCTATAATATGATATTGAGGAATGATTTGAGATTTTTTTTAAAGGGATGCCATGAGGTATAATTTTAGGAAGATTGAATCTAAGTTTAGGGTAGATGGAAGCAATCAGAGGACAGAACCACAGACCTGTGTTGCTTTTGTCTGATAGGTAGTTAGCTTTTAGTTTCCCTATTTTGGGTTTTGGACTTAGGTAAGAAAACTGTCAATATTTCCATCTCATTATTTTTTTTTTGTATCTTTTTTGTTTTTTTTTTTTTTTTTTTTGCCTATTGTGATATGTGTCTTTCATCTCATGGCTGCTCATTGTTGAAAATTCTCTGTGAATTTAAAAATGTTAGGTTCTAAAATTTCCCAAGAATTTCATGAAACAGGGATTCAAAGTAGTTCTATAATCTTGTTGATATTATATTGTACCCATCATCTTTTGCTCTTGTTACACGTATTTGTAAACAAAGGGTAAGAATCTCCTCAGGAGAGACTTAATGAGTCTCATTCAGCTTTGTGATACCAAAATGGAAAAGTTATCTCTTAAGATACAGACCTTAGGTTCCAGATTATTCTTTGAGAATCAAGGGGAGCTTAAACAACTGGGTTAAGTAGTATTGGAAAACTATCAGAAAAATACTGTGCGTGTATGTGTATTTGGTTTAGAGGTGAGAATTCTCTTTGTGATGATAAATTTGACCTTCCTATTAGCCATCTCAGTGGCGAAATCAAGGGGTGTGTGTGTACATGTCTATACCTAGATCTTTATCTTTTGGATGGAAGTTGGCCTTAAGAAGTATATTTGGGGGCAGCACCTGTGGCTCAAAGGAGTAGGGCCCTCAAAGGAGGTGGCAGGTTCAAACACAGCTCTGGCAAAAAAAAAAAAAAAAAAAAAAAGCTATATATTTGGAAGTAATCAATATAGAAATTTTCTTTTTGTTGTTAAATCTGAAGGACTGGTTAGGTCACCTAGTGTATTAGTCAGGCTCTGCTACAGAAACAACCAACCTTGCAAATTGCAATCACTTACCATGGTAAGATTTATTTCTTGCTCACATGGAAAGAGATACAAATGTTCCTGAGTAGGTAGTTCACTTAGATCTAAAGACCTAAGGTATCTGAGCTTCTTCTACTGTGACGCTGCCAGAGCTACCTGGCCAAACCTATTTGTGAAACATTTGTTTCCTATTCATTCCTCTATTCTTGTGATTTTTTTTAAAAGACTGATAAAAATGTTAAATTCAACCTTAGAATGCATTGAATGTTAATCATTTCAAATAACAGCCCATAAATTGGGAAAAGTAAGTACTTTTACTTAATAAGAACAAAAAAAAAAAAAAAGGCTAGCCTCTTAATAATAGGAAAGTTTCGACTTTGGTTAATTAAACATATGGGGGATTTGGGTCTATTTTGTTTTTTACATAAATGGTAATTTCAGAACATTTGTTATTTTACCTAAGGAATGATTTAGCATGCTGGAAAATTTGGCTAATTTGATGTTGGGAAAACTGAAACAGAACCTGGCTGCTATCTAGATGGCTGCCACTCCACTGTCTCCATAGGTTTAAGGAAATTGTCTCCCATACAGGAAATAGTCTCTTTACTGAAATCCCCTTTAGGATAGAACGTAAGTCCTGGGCGTGGGGGTGGGGGGCTAGATTTAAGCCACTGGACTGTCTGGGGAGAGTTTTCTAATCCATTGGCCCTGGAAGATAACTCTGTATTTAGTATTCTGTCAAGAGACGATGAAGGTGCCGTATTTATCTATCAACCCTGGGAAGGGTTTCAAACTAAGTGCTATCAAGCCTTCTTTTGTTCCATATGTAAGGAAGAGATTTATAATAAAAATCATAAATAAGAGACAAAGGAACTCTGAAGTTTCTTTTTTCTTCTGCCTGCTTTCCTTGTGCGGTGATAGAACGATTTATGAATCTGACAAATCCTCCCCCAGATAATGGTAAGAGTAACATAGCGCTCAGCTGAGTAACTCCAGGCCACTAAAGTTTATTAGACTGTGGAGCAACAGCGGTAGGATTGACGCAATAATCAAATGATATGCTTGATTTGGGCTCTCCCTGTCTCTCTGCCCACCCATTCCCCTCCCATTTTCTTCCCTCCCTCTCTGTCTCCTACCTGTGTCTTAAAAAAATATATCAAATAGGTTGGCAGGAGTAGACTCCCAATTTCCACAAGCAACATTCACTCAGAAAATATGAGAAGTCTGTGCCAGAAGGTTAAATGAAAATAAGGAACATGGTCGTAAACACATTTTGACTAAATTTTTCGTTTGGATCCAAGTAACCTAAGAAGGCTATTCCAGCTGCCTGGCTCAGTCTTAGGCCGACCCTGGATTGTCAGGACACCAGAGAACATAATCAAAGAGTATCCATAACTTGAGTTAAACCAACACCAATGGGTCAGAATTGGCAAGAAGACAGACATTTAGACTCTGAAAACTCTATCTTGCTTTGGAAAGTGTGGGATCGATAGGGCGTGTTCATCAAAGCAAAACTTTTAAGAAGCCGCTTAATCCATTGCCTCAAAATGGCAGATGGGAGGCTGTTTTGGACAGCACTGTTTTGTAAAGTTGAATTGTAATCTTTCAGAAGAGGGAGATTTTCATAGACTAGTCCATGGGGCTTCACCTCTCCTACCTTCTGCCTCTTCTACACAGATGTACTTTAACACTTGACCCATAAGTTTGTCCCCTGCTCTAATAGGGCCACAGAATGACTCCCCATTGAATAGATGTGGACGTCTTCAACCTGCCTCTTCATTCTCTGCTCCCAAGGAGATGGAATTCAGCGGAAGTTGCTAAATGTCACTACTGTTCAGGAGACACCAAGAAGTTAATGTGTTACAAGAAAGCTAGTGGGCTAACACTTGGCACAAAAGACCCTCAGCTTTTTCAAGACAGTGAAAGAAAAAGGTCTCTCAAATATCAAGAAACATATTTTATAACTAGAATAGTCTGTGATGAATGGGGGTAATAATATTCCACCCTGCCTATAAAGAAAAGTGGTATGGGCATTATTGCTTTTTTGGACACTGGAGCAAATGTATCACTCATTTCTGAGAGGTTGTCAAAAAAAAATTGAAGGGTTTAAATATATGACCTTTTACAGGAATTACTTCAACAATAGCTTATTTTACTGAGTCCCCTGAAGTTCCTGTTGCAACAATGAATTTCCTGTTGCGAGATGCAAATTGTGGGCTAATTGCAAGATTCAATCCAATCTGTTTGGGGCAGTTCTTGAAAAATTGAGTTCCTGCTGTACTCTTTTATGGGTCAATACCACATATTCTGTCACCAAGAAGAAATGATGGAAGGAAATTAAAACAAATAAAAAGAAATAGCAATGTTCAGAATGCAAAAGCCATCAGACATATAGGCTGGCCTTGAAGCAAATGGGTTTTGCTTTGTGAATCAGGGTGGTAATGAGACGAGGCAGTCACCCAGACTGGTGCAGAGCACCAGTGAAGGCTCCGGAGAATAGTGGCAGTGTAGATGTCAACCAGATGTGCACAGTAAAGCAAAATAAGGAAAATGAATATATGGCGGCTCTTTGGTTAGTCACTCTCATGCGAAACACCACACTATTACACCTGTCTAGACCTTGTACATGATCTGGCCTGATGGAGAGTATTTCAGAAATGCCAGGGTGAGGCAGGAGGGAATGTTTACTGAAATACATAATTGAATAAAACTCCCCTTCTAGCCTGTCACTTTGGCCAGCTGAGTAATTGCAGCAGAAGCTCTGAGTAAACTCCAACTGTAGATGAGTTGTTCAGATTAAATGGTGTCACCTGTAGTTAACGACAACTCCCTGGATCTCCTCTGTCAAGCACCATGTGTGCATACCAGAGACATATCCAAAGGCTACTGGCAAACATCTTTAGATAATGAGTGCAAATTAATAACTACTTTTGCACGTCACAAGAGATCATGCCATTTTAATGTTATGCCCTTTGGGGGAACAAATGAGACCAAGATCTCTTAGATACTAATGAATGGTGTCTTACAGGGATTAATTCACCTAACTTTTGGCTCCATTGACATCACAGGCAACACTGGCCTGATTTGCTGGGTCTGTGCTGGGGGGGTTCACTCTGTGGAACTGAGAGAAAAAGGGAGCTTAAATTTTGAGCATGAAGACTATTATTTAAAGAGGATATCATTCTGGATTTTGCGAAGCAGCTTTTCATGGGGTCACTGTGCAGAGCTGTGTGGGCTGTGTGTCCTCTACATTCACACAGATTCTAGTCTAGATGAATGTGCCCCCTAGACTTGTGTCTGTACAGCCATGTCCCTGTTTGCAGTGGTCTTGTGTCTTGTCACAACTGTCTGCCATTTTTTTTCTGGGTGACAGTGTGTGACACCAATGGTAAATGTAATACTTGATTGGATTAACAAGAATTTGGTTAACAGCAAGGAGTTATGGTCATTCCGATGAAGAATAAGATAATTCTTTTTGTTGTTATAGATGGGCATTACATGTGTGTTTTCTCATAACAGGTTAGGTAAAAATTTTTGGTTCCAGATTTCAGCATATTAAAAGTATAAATAATTATCTGCATTGATAAAGGGGCAGAGAAATAAATATTCTCATGGTAGCATGAATTGATAGAGCCTTTTGATTTTTAGGGAAATTTGGAAATAGCTATTACATATCCTTTGTCCAATGAATCCCTTTTAGGATTCTAACAAAATGCTTCCATTAGAGTACAAAGACACCTGCAAATATTCTCTATTCTAGTCTGTATGGATGAAGACAGTCAGACAGTCAGATATATAGACACAGCCCAAAGTGGGGATTTGACTAATCAGTGGTAGAGTGTCTGCCCATGCCATGGAATGCTATGACATAGTAAGAGAGTGAAGGCCACATGGCTGGTAGACAGTTGGCCCCAATTCCAAGCATAAGTGACACACACTCTCCTGTCTGTTTATAAGAACTGACCTAAAATATAGCATTAAGTATAAAAAAGCCAGTTGTAGTTCAGTATTTAAAGAATTATTCCATTTACATATAAGTTCTGTGAATAAGAATCACATACGGCTCGGCGCCTATAGCTCAACCGGCTAAGGCGCCAGCCACGTACACCTAAGGTGGCGGGTTCGAATCCCCAGGCCGGACCTGCCAAACAACAATGCCGGCTGCAACCAAAAAAAAAAAAAAAAAAAAAAGCCAGGCGTTGTGGCGGGTGCCTGTGGTCCCAGCTACTCGGGAGGCTGAGGCAGGAGACTCGCTTGAGCCCAGGAGTTGGAGGTTGCTGTGAGCTGTAATGCCACAGCACTCTACCCAGGGGGACAGCTTGAGGCTCTGTCTCAAAAAAAAAAAAAAAAAAAAGAATCACATACACATATCATACCTATGAAAACACCTCTGTTTGCGTAGACATGGAATTGCCTGTGATTTTCTCTGGAGGATAAAGTTGTAAAGGACTCATTTCCCATGACATACTACTGTCATTTTTTAAAAAGAATTATCTGACAATAAAAAAAAAACCCATGACCACTTTTTAAAATGCCTAATTAGAAAAAAGTAAATCTACCCATTTCTTCATTGAGAGTGCATTCATTGGGAGCTTCTGTTGGTCACTTTTGGTCATGTGTCTTCATAATGTGTATCCCCTATGCCACAAGCTGCAGTCATACACTGGGTGCTGAGACCAGCGAACAGCTAATTCCTGGCTCTGTGGAACAAAGGGAAACCTGATTCTTCCCCCCAAATGATGACCATACACTTTTGCAGTGGTTACTTATTCTGAATGTCTAAATCCAAATTTTGACAAGGTGCTACTCTGTAAACATATTCCCTGGGACTCACACTTCAAATACAGTAAAACCTCCGTAGCTGACCACCACCTCCCTACACTGGCCACCTCCATAAATTGACCTCATTTTCATAGACCAGACATGCACCACATGTAGGTATCAGTAGAGCAGGCTGAGTTCCTTCTGTTGACCAACTCTATATGTTGACCAGTTATAGTCCCTTGGGTGGTGATCTTAGAGAGATTCTATTGTAGTCGCAACTTAGATTGACCACATTTGCCCCCATCCCTCTCAGAAGTCTTTGTAACTTTCGCATGTCACTGAAGAATCAAAATGATATAATATGGAATATTCACTCCGGCCTAATAGAAGGCCCGAACCCATCCAATCATCTTCTAAATGCTTCTGGTGGTGGAAGGGTTCTTAGCCATTTGGGGTTGATACTTATGAGGATCTAATGAAAACTATGGGAGGAATAGTCAATCTACCTACACACCATCTTCAAACATCATTTTGTACATAATTTAGGGACCATCTGCCCTTTTAGAGACATCCCATTAAGACACAATTTTTGTAGATATTTAAAATTGGTGAACTAGAGAAAAGTATGATGGAAGATACTATAAGTTTGTGTTCATAGGTGCATTTCAAAATGGCTGTAACTTCACTGTGAAGATGGTCTTAGGCAGCTTTCTTCTTCGAAGGTGTGAATAATGAAACATTCTAGGTTTATGAGAATTTGAGGTGGTTCCAGGTTGATGGCCCCTGAATGGGTGATGGGCACCCTCAAACTGTGGATCTCCTGGAGAAATTTCTGCTTGACGTCAGCATCAGGAGTAGAGAGACTTCTGAGTTCATTTTCACCTTGTGGACCCTGGGGACTTTGTACATGACTAAGGTGTTTCCCTTTGTGGCTTTGTTGCTAGAAAGCCTTAGAACAAACTCCTTGGTCACTTCAGACAAATACGTAAGACTGAATTTGCATTCATCCCTTTCTGGGTCCATTTTATACCCCTTGCATTTTTCTTTTTCCCCTTCCCTCTCGTTTACTAATTTATGTTATTGGTGTGATCGTGAACCAGCTCTAAATCTTTCTTTTTTTATAATCAATTATTTTTTTTAATCAAATCATAACTTTGTACACTGATGCATTTATTGTTCAGGGTACTGCTTCGATATACAATGTGAAATGTTTACATTGAACCAAGTAACACATCCATCATAATTATACTCATTTCTTAATAGTTTTGAAATGTATCATTGCATCATGCACATTAGGTGAGGTCCCCCCAAATGCC
>CAUYTI010080378.1:0-27031 GCA_963575145.1 Galago senegalensis
AAAAAAGAAAAAAACTGATGCAGGAGACTGGCTTGTATCTGAGTTGGAGGTTTCTGTGAACCAGGACTCTGCAGTACTCCAGTCAGGACTACAGCTTGAGACTCTGTCTCAAAAGAAAACAACAGCTATTCAAATTTACAAAACAAACATAATCACTCTTTTTTTTTCTTTTTCTTTTTTTTATTGAATGGTAACTATGTACATTAATGCACTTTGGGGTACAGTGTGGCGTTTACACATGCAATCTGTAATACTTCCAGCAAACTGGTCAACACAGCCTTCATGTCATTTTCTCAGTTATTGCTTTAAAATGTTCACATTCTACTCTTAGAAAGATTCACCTGTACCCCTATAAGATAAACCTCAGAAGTGATGCCTCCAAACCTCCTCCCTCCACCCATTCCTCTCTCCCTTCTCCCTCCCCCCCTTCCCATATTCTTAGGCTATTTGGTTATAGCTTTCATATAAAAGGTATAAATTAGTTTCATAATAGGGGTGTATATATTGGATACGTTTTCCTCCATTCTCGTGATACTTTGCTCAGAAGAATTAAATTATTTTCAAAAAAAGTTCAAAGTACAGTAAGTATATTCTTTTCTTACTCTTTTTTTTTGTTTGATCAACATCATTTAAATGTGCTGTGGAAGTTTAGCTATAGGTTCAAGTGTACTGTGAGATAAAAAAGGTTGAAAAACACTGGTGTAGACAAAGGAACAGGTACCAGGAAGTAGGAGTGAAGGAGTGAAGGAGCAGTGAGCGCAGAGTGAGCCTGAGAGCTCACCTAACCCTGGCCTCTTTGGTCGACTTGTTCCTTGTTGTGGGGGGCTGTTCTGTGCACGGTAAGATGTTTAGTTGCATCCCTGGCCTGCACCTGCTAGGTACTAGCAGCCTATCCCACTCCTAATTCATGATCACGACAATCAAAACTGTTTCTAAGCCAGGGAAGTGGGTCACACCTGCAATCCTGGCTGGGAGGCTGAGGTGGGTGGATCACTTGAGTTTGGGGGTTCGAGATCAGTCTGAGAAAGAGTGAATCCTGGTCTCTACTAAAAAGAGAAAAATTAGCTGGGCATTGTGGTGGGCACCTGTAGTTCCAGCTACTAGGGAGGCTGAGACAGGAAAATCACTTGTGCCCAAGAGTTTGAGGTTGCTGTGAATACTGTTGCCCACAGTATTCTACCCAGGGCAAATGAGTGAGACTCTCTCAGAAAAACAAAAACAAACAAACAAACAAACAAACCTGTTTCCAGATGTTGCCAAATGTCTTTTGGGGGTGAAATCACTCCTCGTAGGACTAACCACTTTTGAACTCAGTTGGATCACTGGCAGAATGGCCACCTAAGGACAAGAGATTGGACTTGACCTGCACTAAGGACAAGAGATTGGACTAGGCCTGCACTGTTCAATGCAACAGCCAAAAGCCACATATGATACTGAGGTTTGGTGTATGGCTGGTTGGAACTGACACATGTTGTCAGTGCAAAACATATGCTGGGTTTTGAATTCTTGGAATGATAAAAAGAATATAAAATGTCTCACTGATAACTTTCTTATTGATCACAGGTTGAAATGATAATATCTCAGATATATTGGGTTAAATAAATTACATTATTAAGATTAATTTTGGCCAAGTGCAGTGGCTTATGTCTGTCATCATAGACACTTCCTCTCTAAAAAGCTTCACTTTTGGAGGCTGAGGCAAAAGGATCATTTAAGGCCAGGAGTTCAAGATCAGCTTGGGTAACATAGTGAGACCCTATGTCTACAAAAAAATCATCCAGGTGTGGTGGTGGTGTGTGTCTGTAGGCCCAGATACTCCAGATGCTGAAGCTCCAGGAGCCTAGGAGTTTGAGGTTGCAGTGTGCCACAATGACACCACTGCACTCTAGCTGGGGCAACAGAGTGAGACCCTGTTTCAAAGAAAAAAAATTAATTTTGCCTGCTCCTTTTACTTTTTAAATATGGCTACCAGGAGATATAAGATGGCTTGTGTTCTAGGCAACAGAGCACCAAGCTTATAGAAGCCGCCAGTGGTTCTTGAGGGAGGCGCTGGGAGCGAGACAATCTCTCAGCCGGCCTGGAGATGTTTTGTAGCCCAGAGACAAGCCCTCAAGCAACTGCATGCCTTAATGAGATAAGATCTTAGCAAGCAGGTGTTATACTTTGGACATTTGTGGTGCAACAGGGTGGGAGTTGAGCCCATGGGGAAAGAGCACATAGTGATCATTAAGCACATAGCTCCAGTATGTGGGGCCCCCCACACCTGTTGGATAATGCTTTAATAAAAGGCCATGACAGAGATTACTCGGGTTCTCCCTACACCTATAGGAAGCCCACCTCTTGCAGGCTTCTACCTTCAATCCATGTCCTGGATGTTTTTATTCACAAGGTGATGGGGTGCCAAAGCGGGCACTGGCACTGTGTGGCTCACATAGTATTTCTATTAGATAGCACTGGTGTCCAGAAGGACGAAGTCGATTGTCTTTGTCACAATCCCTATATCAGTGTGATGGCATGCCAACAGGGACAGGGATCTGGCCCATGGCAGCATGGGCTGTAGGGTGGATGAGTGTTGCTCACCTGCGGAAGTGATAGTAGAATGGTGGAGGAAAAGGAGGATGAGGGCAGGAAGGGACAGAGGAGACAGCTAAGGCCAAAGTGCTGCAGTGGAGGAGTGGGATGTGTCTGAGCCATAGACAGAGGCCACATGGTGGCGTGCAAAGGCCAGGGAGGCTGGCGGGGAACAGACTACCGAGGGCTTGGTGGGCTTGGGTGAAGAGTCAGTCTCCATCCTAAAAGTGGTAGGAGGCAACTGAAAAGATTTTCAACAGTGGCATGACATTGATCAGGCTTGCATTTTAAAAGTCTCTCTCTGTCTTTATTTCCCCTCCTGAAGGGTCTTAGAGGGTCCTAGAATCAGACTTCTGGGCCCAAATCACAGTCCTGTCACTTACTAACTTTGTGACCTTGGGCAAGTAACTTAAACTCTCAGTGCCTCAGTTTCCACATCTGTAAAATGGGATGATAATGATGAAAGCATTGACTTCATAGGGTTGTTGTGATGACAAATGGATTATTATGTGAAGGACACTTAGAATAGGCCTGGACACACAGTTGCTACCCCCATGTTATTTAATATTAAGTTATTGAGGGGGGAAACTCCATCTTAAAAACCTTGGATTTCCTCATTCTGGGTACACATACAAATATGAGTTGGAAAGATGTGTGTGTGTGTGTTTATGTCTTTCTTTCTTTCTTTCTTTTTTTTTTTGCAGTTTTTGGCTGGGGCTGGGTTTGAACCCACCACCTCCAGTAAATGAGGCTGGTGTCCTACACCTTGATATGTGTTTCTTTTTTCTATCAGACTTTTTTCTCTCCCAGGAGGAAATATCAGCCTGGTTAGCATTCTTGCCTTCTGTTCCACGGGGGTCTGGAGGACAGAATGGAAGGAGTTGGGGACACTCAGGGGACATAGGGAGAGAACTGCACGAAGACCTTGATTCCAGCTTCTCCCCAATGGCAGGATTCCTTACAGGTTTTTTCCCTAGTATTGCTTCCTTTGTAAAGTCAAGCTGGATAAAAAGACGCTATCTTAGCAGGGAGGCAAAGAAAAATGACTTTCCCCTGGCTCTTGCCCATTAGAGCATCCCTACACTGGGGGACGAGGCAGGAGAGGGCACAGCTTTCTCAATGTTATGCACATATTTGGAGAAGTGCTTGTTTGTTAGGTTCTTTGACTGTATTCCAAGAACTCAGCAGTACCTCCTTGGAGGGTGACCATTGGAAGCCAAGACTGGTCTAGGATATGTTGCCAATTGCCCAAGAGTTTATAGCAACTTTGGCGGCCTGACATATACACTGAGCTCAAAATCTTGAAAATCTATCTAGGTGCTGAGCTGGGTAAATACAACCAAACACTCTGCAGCTCTTCTTGTTAATTCAGCTAGAAGTTTCATAACAGTGCTTACCCATGGCCCTGGTTTGCCAGCTGTGGGCATATTTGGGTGCACATACATTGAGCTTATCCCCCTGGGGACATAACATTCATGCTTCCCACACCCATTGCAGGTGAAGAAAGGCTCCTGTCAGCTATGGGCCTGGGAGACCTGGCCTTATCCATTCATCTTCCTGCTCCCTATGTATTTAGGAACTTAATTTGTTCCAGGCTTTCTTAGAAACTTTTCTCATTCTGAGATATCTTGGGTACCTGATACTTGAGGAGTCCCAGGGGCTTTGGATCAACTCTATTCTCTAATATTTGGCATAGGAGCAGCACCATCCAGTGTGCTGATGCAACGCCCAACATCTCAGTCCTCTGTGCTAGTTTCTCAAGTTGAAAAAAGGGGCTGAGAGGGCGGCACCTGTGGCTCAAAAGGGTAGGGTGCCGGCCCCATAAGCCAGAGGTGGCAGGTTTAAACCCAGCCCCGGCCAAAAAAAAAGAAAAAAGGGGCTGTGAATACAACTTTTCCCTGTATGCTCTCTCATTAGGGAAGAACTTTCCCCAAAGTCTCCTGCAGATGTCTGCTTGTGTCTGATTGGCCAGAATTGTGTCACAGGTGTTCCCCAAACCAGTCACTGCCATAGGAGGATTGGCATAGACCAGTCACGATTGCTCTCTAGGGCAGGCCGTGGTCTTCGGAGGTGGGGAAGAGGTGGAGCAGGAGCTAGGCCGTCAGGTTCAGCCTTTATCCTAAGAGCAAGGGGCTTACTGTAATAGCTGTCATGCATACGTGTAAGGTAGATGTCAGTCAAATGTTTGTAACTCAGAGACTTACTGAAATAGACTCCCTTCGTAAGTGTCAGTTGGGTGCCTGTCAGATGTTTGTAACTTGTGTACTTACTATAGTTCCCTTCATTTCTAGGTATGAGACCTCAAGGCCTTTATGAGTTGTAAGGCTTTGAAAAACTTCCTGATACATTTTCCCTTTTAGTAATTTGCTCCTTGCTTCCTTGAAGCTCTAAAAAGCTGGGCTGAAAGATAGACCTCTGCCCCAGGGAAAGGAGGGAGAATACCTCCTACAACAAAGAGCACATCCCTGAGTTCCTTTTAAACTTATAGAAAGACAGCAGTCTGGAACAGAGGTTAGAAAACTATGGCATATGGACCAAATCCCGTGGCTGTTTTAGTAAATAAGGTTTTCCTGGAAGCAGCCCCACACATTTGTATTTTACACATTGTCGGGGCTGCTTTTGCGTGACAGCAGAATTGAGTAGCTGTGATGGGGACTAGACGGCCTGCAAAGCATCTAGTATTCATTATCAAAGGGAAAAAGAAAAGTTTGTTAACCCTAGGTAGAAAGGCATATTTTGGAGAGGAGGCATCTCAGAACATCTGAAGTTGCCTTTTTCCAAATTAAATTCCAAAGCTTGGAGGGTGCACTGACATATTACAAGGAAGGTTTTGCCACACAGTGATACAGGGTGGCTGGTGCCCTGGCTCAGGCCGTGCTGGACCACCCGGGAGGACTTGCTGCGCCTTCTGTGTGGTCTGTGTGTGGGGTGCTGGGGGTATTAGTGGAGTGGAGGTGTGGAGGATGTCTGGAGGCGAGAGCTGGAAAACCAAGTGCAGCAGAGTGGAGCGAGCATGGTGGAAGCCTACGGGTACCTAGGAAGTTGAGGAAGACCTCGGCACAGTCCCTGCTGCTGCTGGAACCACCTCCTTCTTCCCCTTATTTCAAAGTATAGTACCCACCAGTGTGAAGCTGCCCTCCAGGGCACACACACAACTTCTGAAGCTGAGAATGACCATGATACAGGGTTCCCCCACTCAGGGCTGAACAGGGACTCCCCCATTTCCTAGCCCTGGGCAATTTCATGTAAGTTTCCCAGGCCTGGGAATTCCATGAAAGGAAGCTCATTCACTTTGGCTTGGACTGCATCCATTCATTTGTTAGACTATATATACCCCTAAACATAATGTTGATCTTCTGACTTGGGTCTTTCTCTTTGCCAGAAGCTCTGGTGCTTTTTACTCCTATATTCCTTTCTGGCTAATAAATCCTATCTTACCACTGATCTATGGTCTGTGGGTTCATTCTTCTAATCCCTAAGACCAAGGACCTACTGAAGAAAGAAATTCCAGTAACAACAGGACTCAGGAAAGTCCTTCTAGTGCAAGGTGGGCAAGGCCCAGAAGGGGTTTGGATGAGAGTGTTCTGACTTCCCCTTCAGAGTCAAAACTCTCAGCTGTCTCCTGGACATATCTTGGGGAACTTCCAGGCACCCAGAAAGGTCTTGCATTTGGCCTGGGGCTGCTCCAACCTTGGCCCTAGGTAGGAGAACAGTGGCAGAGGGAGACTCCTCAGCAAGGTCCCCCAGGATATGGTCTCCTGGAGTCCCACCACTTTAGTCTCTGCTTTGGATTAACTCTGACATGTCAAGATCCCTCAGCCTATTCCACTAAGTCAGCCTCTCTGAAGAAAACATTTGCTTCACAAAGAAATCCTGGCTTCCCTGTTCATAACATTGATTATACCTATTCATTCATTGTCTGTTTAGTCTACCAGATAGTTCTCTGAGACAGGGGCTATAACTTGTTTATGGCTTTATGCTAAGCATGGAATTTGGTGATAACACAAAGTGAATGTGCAATGAAGGAATGAATGAAGGAACTCCAAAGACCACTCCCTAGTTTATCCCTGTCTGTTGGGTATTGTACTATCTAATAGCTCTTGGTGCCATCATTATGAAAGGCTCCCAGTTAAGAAAGGAGATGAGAAAACTGTTAGACTTTATGGGTGCATTTGTAGGCAGCACTCAGAAACCACAGAAGGCCCCAGAGCTAAGATGTATTCCTGACATTTAAGTGTCCACACTGACATACGCCCATTATCAGCCTCTCTAATAGATGTTGCTGGTATCAGGGAACAAAGTCTTTCTCACATCGGTTTCCAAGCTGGAGAAGTGAAGCTAGTTGGCTGCCATTTAACTGAACTAATCATCTTGAGGTATGATGACTGCACAAATGCACAGAACACCACATTGCAGGAGGAATGGTCTGGCTGAAGTGCTCTGGGACAAAGAGAAGTGGGTGGGGGTGGAGCCAAATAATTCAAATAATTCTGTCACTTTATGCATGTATATTATACCTCAGTAATTAAGTAAAAGCATGAAAAAGAGAAACTAATAATCTCCAAACATTTCTATCCAAGTCAAAAAATAATAAAAGGCAACATTCGTTTCCTGCCCAACAAGAGCCAGGTGCTCTGCTAAGCACCTGACAGCCATTTTCTTATTTAATCCTGACAACAACCCTATGAGACATTCATCATTTATTCATTGAAAAACTACTTAATGAGCACCTACCTGTACCAGGCACTGTGCAGGCCCTGAGATTCAGACAGTTAAAGAAGACAGGCCAGCAGGTTCTCCCCTTTGTGGAGGTCATATTTCAGTGCAGAGTTACCATTATAAGCTGCAACTTACAACCTAAAAAAAATGCCTTGAAAGCCCAGTCATTTACCTATATTCTGTGTCTAGTAATTGATCAGGCTGGGATTCAGTTCCAGAAGTCTCTGATGCCAAAAATCCCAACTATTTGTCTGTGCTGCTTACCCCAATGGCTGTGCAGACAACCCTCCATATCAGCTATATTGTTTGGCAGACAGATCCTTTTTATTTCTTTATTTTTAGAGCAGAAAAGGCTCCTGTCATTGGAAAATGGGACAAAGGTTTTGATAGAGTTTCCTTCTTTGGTAGGTCTTTGGTAGGTCCTTGGTGTCAGAGATTTGAAGAATGAAACCCTGGACCATAGAGATCAGTGATTTGTATATTTGTATCTTAAGGATTTATTAGATAGAAAGCAATAGAAGGAATGAAAGGCACCAGAGTCTCTGGCAGAGGGAGGAGACTCAAGTGCAAAGTCCTCCTGTGGGTCATTTGTCTAGGGGTTATATACTGTTTTGTAAAAAAGGGAGGTCTTGAGAGTTACAATTGCCTAGGACTTGACAGACTTCAGTGTTGATTAGTATATTAACAAATGAATGCAGTCCCTCCAGCTCTGGGCAAAATGACAGGGCCTCCATTTCAGAAGAGGCCAGCTTACATGAAATTAAATTATCCAGGTCAAGGAAACTAGGTCCCTGCCCAGCCCTGGATGGGGGAATCCTGTACCAAGGGTAGGATAAATTTCTATATTTATGTCATGCAGACTCCATTCTGTGTCCTGCTTCCCTGAGTATCAGCTTCCTTCTTAGGTGGGAACTCTCCATGGCAGCCCCAGGCTTTTCTGGCTCTCCTGGGTGGGCCATCCCAAGAGGGGAAGCATACCTTGGTCCTAGGCTCTGGAAAACATTTGGCCTGTGCCCCAGCTTGGGGCATGTTCCTTTCCCTGCACTGCTCACAAGGCCAAGGGTATAAGTATTCTTTTTATAATTTTACTTATTCTTTGAATATGTGACATACATGATCTGACAGTTAAGTTTGCAAACTCAAACCAGAAATAGTGCTACATACATCATTGCTGAATATCACCATGGTCACCTTCAAAGTACTCCCATTGGGAAGCTATGCACTGATAACAGCACCTAGTCCACCCTTCAAAACAATTTTGGAACTCTTTATTTTAGAATGACCATCAGACCTATCGTTATACAGTGTACAAAAACACATAACAACAATGAATGCCATTCAGCAAGGCACTACCACATAAAGACCCAAACACAGCTGCAAGATACCAATATACAAAGATTATGAAACCTTACTGAGTTGTTTGTACAGTGCTGCCAATGTAAGGGTAGGGTGGCAAGTTTGCAAACTTAATTTTGAGACCTTGTATGTTCTGTTCATGTGGCACAAAATTCAAGAAGTTAAAAAAAAGTTATAAGGGAAGGGTGCCCCCTTACCCTGTTCTCCAGCTGTCTGGTTTCTCTTCCTGGAGCTTTTTATGTGTGCAGGTAGAAAACATCTCAGACAAAGGGAATGGAAATGATGGAGAGGTTTACCTGTTAGCCTCCTACAACAGTAGATTTGTGCTGCTGAAGTGTGAGGGGATCTTAAGCCTTTTTTTTCTCTTGTGACACAGAATCCCACTTTGTCTCCCTTGGTAAAGTGCCATGACATCATAGCTCACAGCAACCTCAAACTCTTGGGTTCAAGTGATCCTCTTGCCTCAGCTTCCCAAGTGGCTGGGACTACAGGCACCCACCCAGCTATTTTTAGAGTCAGGGTCTCACTCTGGCTGGTCTCAAACTCCTGAGCTCAGACAGTCCACTCGCCTGGGCCTCCAGAGTGCTAGGATTATAGGAGTGACCCACTGTACCTGATCCCTAAGCCACCTTTTCATGAGCCACCTCCTGTTCCATTAATCTGTTTTGTAGAAGCTCCAAGAAGCCAGTCCAGGGACTGGGAACAGTGGTCCCCACAGGAAATGAGTATACTTGCTCTGGGGTCTTATGATTTGGTTTACTAAAAGCTGACCTTGCAGTTTGTGCTCAGACAAGATTGTCCCCAGTTGGGCACAAGAACTAGGAACAGTGTGGCCACTCTAAAGCTCTCTGTGAGTGGCTAGCCCTCCTCTCTCTCTGTGGCCTTTCTTGGTATTTTTTTCCTCTTGAACAAATGACTTTCAAAACATCTAGATTCTCTCCTATCCAATTCCTATGCAGGTAACAGACATTTGAAATGTTGAGTTATTTATTTTAATAAAAAGCCAGTAATCCATCTTCTGATTCTTGGGTAATAGAAAACAGAGACTGACCCTGTTTGCCATCAATAATAAGCCATCTTCTGGGAGAGGGTGGGCTGGCATGCTTCCCACCAGCTCGCTGATGGGCGCTGATTTAACATTATGGTCAGGCTGTCTGGCAGAACAAAGAAATTAATATGCTTATAATGCCTGCTGAACTTGTCTCTTTCCTCAGTTTCAATAGGCACAAGAATGTGAGTTAGAAATGGATATTCTTGATCATCCTTTAAGGATCATACATGGTATTTAACTCCAATGTATAATGAAATAAGAAATATTCTGAATTATAGAGTTGGCATGCTGTTTGTTTTATCTTTTATTTAAGTGAATGTTTTCCTGTGCACTGAAGTGTTTTGTTGCCAAAGACCATTTGGCTCTGTTTTCATCCCCCTAGACTCTCACTAACTCAGACCCTATTTGAGTAAATCATATGCATACCAGCATTCTGTGGGAACTGGGGTCAGAACAAAAGTTGTCCGTTTCTTCCATGTGTCAATTCTCCAAATACTCTCCAGATTTCCTGCCTGGGGCTACAAACTACTGACAAATCAATACCATAGTTGGCACTACGCAAGAGTGCGTGGCACTTCGAACACTACCTATTCTGGCATTCACCAGCCATGGGCAGGAAAGAATGGAATTCAATATGCTAGATTAAGGTGACTGAGACATGGTTCCATGTGGGGGATTCTACCATCTAGGATGGGAGGTGGACATTCATTCTAGAAATGTGTATTGTATATCTATGTGCCAGGTACTGGGGAAACAGAGTGAGATGAAGGCCTTGTTTGCTTGTAGCCTATAACTTCCTAGGGAGACAGACATGTGAGCAGAGAACTGTAATACCAAATGAGAAGTGAACACCAAGTATTATTGGAAGAAGGAAGATAGGCATGGAAGATCAGAAATAGCTTCATGGAGGGCATGGCAGCAGTTTTGAAAGACAACTAGGAAATTATTATTATTATTTTTGAAGACAGAGTCTTACTCTGTTGCCCTCGGTAGAGTACTGTGGCGTCACAGCTCACAAAAACCGCTAACTCTTGGGCTTAAGTGATTCTCTTGACTCAGCCTCCCAAGTAGCTGGGACTACAGGCACCTACCACAACACCTGGCTATTTTTGTTGCAGTTGCCACTACTGTTTTAGCTGGCCGTGGCCAGGTTTGAACCTGCCACCCTCAGGATATGGGGTCAGCGCCCTACCCACTGAGCCACAGGCACCGCCCAACTAGGAAATTTTTAGGCAGATGAAATGGGAAGGACATTGGGTGGAGGTGGCTGGGAGGGAAAAGAATAGAGTGACAGTAAATAAGAATGTATAGGGAATAATGATGATGATGACAATACAGCAAACACTAATGTGGTGCTATTAGTGCTGTTCTTAGGTGTTGGGTGTATTGCTCACTTGATCCTCATGGCAATCTTATGTACAGATGAGACTGGATCACTTGCCCATGATCACAGTGTCTGGGAGGAGCAGAGCTGGGATTCCAGCCTGGGAAGGCTGGCTCAGCTTGGGCTTCCCCATTGCGTTGTGTTACGAGTATCACCAGTGCAAGATGGTGGATGGAAGGGGCTGGGCTAGGAAGGTTCTGACAAGTGGGTTAGAGTTGGGTAGTAAAGAGTGTTGTCCAAGCTGAGACTTTTGACTCCATAGGCATAGAAGGATTCTGTATAGGAGAGCTTGCAACCAGATTTATGTTCTGGAAAAAATCACCTTGGCGATGTGATAATGAACTAGAGGCAGAAGAATCTGAAGGTTAGCTTAAGACTACTGCAATTGTTCAGGCCAGACCTGGGGACACCTGCAGGGCAGGAGAAGAGGGGAAAGATTTAAGAATTATTTTAGGAGGAAAGTGGGCAAGATTAGGGGAGCAAATGAATGTAGGGGGATGATAGGAATTGCCAATGGCTGATGCTTGAAGCCTGGGTGACTTTTTGAGCTGCCAGGTCTAAATGGCTGCTGGAATGTGGAATCACCTCCATCCACTGAGATGCTGCTACACTCCCGCTGGCCCCCAAGGAAGGCCACATACCCCTTACCAGGCTGTCCCATTGTGGATACAGACCCAGCTCCTAATTCTCTCCAGTATTGCAGACACAGGGCTGTAGAGACAATAAAGAACAGAAGACCAGATGGAACTCAGAGGGATCATGGTGAAGAATTAACCATGCCTCTCAGAGGGTCAGAAGCTGCTAAGAGCCTGCTAACCCCAGATTTTCTTTTCCCCACTCCTGGGATCTCCAAACCCAGATTACCCCTCCTCAAAAAAGCAAAACTTTGGTTTTGCATTTTACAATCTCTGCATCCCAGGAAGAAAACCTTTTAGCATTTTCTGACAGTGCAGTTATCCCTTCATTGTTCAAACCTCTCCCTCTAGACTAATTTCTCAGCCTCACCTCTGCATACTCAAGAGACTCATTAAAGCATTTTCTCAAACAAAAGAGCAGGCTTCTCCCAAAGATGAATTTTGCTGCCACCCCTAGAATGCAGAAACAGCTGTAGGCATCCACAAAAATTGCAACGTTTTCATTCTTCCTGTAATATTAAATATCACAAAAAGGCCAAGACTGGAGACCATTAGATTTATCTAGCATCTCATTGAATGAATATTTATTAAGGAAGAATTTTCACCTCTAAGAATAGAAGGTCAACCTTCTGACTAAGGACAAAAGAAAAATTGGACATATTCAAAAATGTTCTATTGTATCCAGGAGCTAAACCAACCCTTACCCAAGTGTGGCTCAGCTTCCAGTAATCTCAGTGGCCCGGAAAATCTCAACTCCTGCTACTGATGGAGATGGTCCTGGATTGCTAGTGCCCTCTAAGACACCTGGCAAAAGCAAATGTAAATCTTCTCTAGCAGAAGATATCATCTGAGGCCTCAAGTTATGCCTATAAACAATTTTTCTACTACAAAATCTGAAACTGAATCAAAATAAATCAGGCATGTGAGTAAACATAATAATATGATTGACATTAAACAGAGAAGATTGATAAAAGAAACACAGAAGCTCAGATATTAGAGTATCAGACACAGATTTAAGATAGTTGTTGGGCAACCGCTCTATGTCAGACACTTGTGTTAGGCGTTGAGGATAAAATAGTGAACAAACAAAACATAATTCCTGCTTTTCTCATGTTTTATAGTCTTCTGAGGGAGATGGATATTAATCAAATAAATCATCCCATGGTAAGGTTGATTGAAGATATAGGCTCAGTTCTGCCCCTTCCTCTCCCTCTTCCTGTATCCACATCCTTTGTAATGTGATGTTGTAGCCCTCTCAGCAACAGGTGAAGTCTGTTTGCCACTCCTTGAATCTGGGCTAGCCTTGAACTTGCTTTAGCCAACAGAATATGGCAAAAGTGATGGTGTTCTGAGTCCAAGTCTTCAAAGACCTTATTCCTACCTACTCATTTTCATGGAATGCTGGCACTAAGAACAATTCTAGGATATTCTACTGGGGAAAGAGATTGAACTAGCCCAGGAACCAGACTTGAGAAAGTGTCTAGTCCTGCATGTCTGCCCGGCTGACCTGGAACTGACTACATATGCATGGGTGAATCCCACCAAGCCTACCTCAGGTAAGTAGGACTATCAATGGACCTGTAGGCTTCTGAGAGCAAATATTTATTGTTCTATACCACTTAGGTTTGGTGATTGTTGTTATGCAGCATTCCTGTGGCAAAGCTGACTGAGATATACACATATGAGTAACTCTGACCAGATCAATGAAAAAGAAGATTCAGATTCAGTGCACTGTGAGTCTTTAGTAGGAGAACCTGGTCAAGTCTGTTTTTTTTTTTTTTGTTAAGTGATAGCTGTGTACATTAATGCATTCATGGTGTGCAAACAGTGTGTGTTTTTATATACAATTTGAAATATTTTCATCATCAAGTCTGGGGATTAAGGGCAGGCTTCTTTGAAGAATCAATGCTCAAAGTGAGGTTGAGAATGAAGATCACTGAATGAGCAAAAAAGAGGATGGAGCAATCCTGGCAGAGAGAACACCTGTGCAGACTTGGAATAGGGAGGCAGTGTGGACATTTGGAGGCACTGAAGGAAGTCAGTGGAGCAGGGAGGAGGCAAGGTGAGGAGGGCGTAAGATTAGGTTCAGAAGGAAGACAAGGAATAGACCAGGATGACCCTGCCCGTTGTTTGCGTGCTATCAAATATGGGTGGTATCTTTTCATTCTCCTCTTTGTAAGATGAGGACATTAGTATCTGTTCTCTTTCCTTCTCTCTTCTCCCTTCCCCTATAAATCCCCCAAATTCTGTATATACTCTACCTTTAATTATCAAGGTGAATGATAGTTTATGTTAAGTTCTGTAACTAATATCCACATTTTAGCTCTAGGTTGGTTCTAGAAAGGAAAGTTCAACAAACTATTTACATTAAGACTGTTCGCATTATTATGACAAAGACCTTGTTCCCTGCATAGAAGGTGAAAATGATTTTCATTTTCTCACCTGAATTAAAAATTTAAAAATTACCTTTATTTTTCCCCACTGTCTATTTTGAAACTCTTAATAATATCACATAGTCTATTGAAAAAATTTTTTCCTAGAGAATTTCTGTCTAGGACCTCTGTTCTCTGACTTCATTCTAGAATGGTTATTCTCATATCACCCTGGAACTTCTTTTCACTGTATTCATGAGTTATACCACTACTTCTAAAAGCTGATCTTTCTTCTTTCTTGGTTTACCTCTTGCCTTGCTAAAGCCTATCTTCAAAAAGCTTCCTTAGATAGGGTATGTGGGAGGTAATTTTTTTTGGGTCCACGCATGTCTGAAATATTTTATACTATCATACATTGGACCAATAATTCATCTAATTGTAACAACCTACACTAAAAATAATTATCCTAGACTTTTGAAGGCATTACTCTATTACAGTTTAGCATCAAGAATTGCTGGTGTAAAGTCTGATGTCTTTGATTTTATTTTCCTTAGTGTAGTTCATTGTGAAATATCACATACATACAGAAAAGTGTATAGGAGTATAAAACTCAATGATTTATCACAAAGAAAACATTTGTGTAACTATTAACCTGGTCAAAAAATTAAAATTGCCATCTCCCTCCCTTCTCCAGAAAGTCCCCACTGTATTTCTTTCCAATTACTGCTCCTTCCCTGTTCCCAAAGGCAACTATTATTCTGACTTTCATGGTAATCACATCTTTGCTTTTATTTATAACTTGATCACCCATCTCATATCCCTAAATCCTGCAGTTCAGTTTTTCCTATTTTAAAAACTTATGCATATGGCAGAAAAGGATGTATATTTTGGGCATGGCTTCTTTATGTTTGTGAGCTCTTCTATCTTGCTGTATGAAGCCAAAGTTTGTTCATTTTTTTCATTACAGTGTAGTGTTTGAATCTACTCCAATGCATTTATCCATTGTATTGTCAATGAATATTTAGTTTGTTTCCGGTTTGGAGTCATTACAGGCAAAGCAGCCAGGACCTTTTAAATACATTTTTTGGTGCAAGTACATATACCTTCTGTTGGGTATATATCTAGGAAGAGTAGGCCAGGTAATGGTATCTCACTGTAGCTTTAATTTGCATTTTCCAGATTAGCAGCAATGTTGAGCATCTTTTCATATGCTGTTTACAATTTCTTTTTAACCTTTTGTGAGGTCCCTATTCAATTCTTTTGTGCGCATTTCTATTTCACTATTCTGTTTTTTTCTTAGGGATTTGTAAATGTTCTGGATGCAAGTCCTTAATTAGTTACATTGTTGCAAATATTTTTCCTACCCTGTGGCTAATTTTTTCACTCTCCTAATGGTGTCTTTTGAGGAAAAGATGTTCTTAATATTAGTGTAGTTAAATTATATTTTTTCCTTTATAGTTAGTGCTTTTTATGTCCTATTTGTGAAGATTTTTTCTACTCTGATATTGTAAAGCTATCTGCCTATATTATCTTCTAAAACTTCATTGTTGCCATTCATATTTAGATCTACAATCTATCTTAAATTTGTATTTGTGTATGGTATAAGGTAAGGATCAAATTTGGTTCTTTTTCTGTATAAATATCCAATTAACTCAGTATTATTTATTTTAAAGACTTGTCTTTCTTTAATTCTCTGCAGTGTCACCTTAATCATGAATCACTTGCCTACACACAGAGACACACATACTTTGTACTATTCCATTCATTTATTTGTGTAATCTCCCACTATTACCACACTCTTATAATTATCATCTTGTTATAGTAAGTCCTGTTATCTAATAGAGTAAGTTCCCATCTCTTGTTCTTCTTTAAGAATAATGTATCTACTTTTGTCCCTTGATATTTCCAAATAATTTTTAGAATTATCTTGTCACGGAATTAATCCATTGGTATTTTTACTGGAATTGCACTACTGGAATTGCATACTATAGATTAGTATGGTGATAATTGACATCTTTAAAATATCTAGTATTCAACCCATGCACATTGTATATTACTTCCATCAATCATCTATTTCTCTATAATAAACAATCTTAAAAATTAGTATCTTAAAGCAACAATTCATTATATTTCATGATTCTGTGGGTTGGCTGGGCAATTTCTCTGCTGGTCTCATAGGGACTCACTCATGTGACTATATTCAGTTAGTTTTGGCTGGGTTGGAAGGCCCCGCTTGGCCTCACGCATATTTGGCAGTTGGTGTAGGTTGTCAGCTGGATGCACTGGTTCCCCTCCACATAGCCTCTTGTCCTCTATAGCTCAGCATGGTTATTTATTTGTATTTTTAACATGGAAATCTCAGAGTGGTGTTTCAAGAGTTCAAAAGTGTCCTCTCGTGGCCTTTACTCTGAAATTCACACAACATCGTTCCTATCACATTTTATTTGTCAAAGAAAAGCACAAATCCTCCCCCCCTCAAAAGCACAAGTCCACCCAGATTCAAAGGGTAGAGAAATAGGAGTCTCCCACTTAATGGGAGGAGCTTTAAAGAATTTGTGTAATGTTTAATAACCCTTATAATTCTTTTATTTAAGTCTTTAATTTTCTGTTTATAGTTTTCAGTGTAGAAAACTTGTGCGTGTTTGTTAGATTTAGTTCTAGGTATCTGATGTTTTTTGGTGCTATCATAAGCATTGTCTGTTTTCTTTTTCAAACAATTTTGTTATAGTATAATTTACATACAGTGAAATGCACCATTTTAAATGTACAATTTAATAGGTTTTGGCAAATGTTTATGTCCATGTAACCACCACCAGAATTAAGATAGAGAACATTTTCATCACCCCCAAATCACCTTCAGTTCCCTTCTACCTCTGGCCTCAGGTAACCACTAATTTGTTTTCTATTCCAATAGACTGGTTTTGCCTTTTCTGGAATTTCATATAAATAGAATAATACAGTATCTACTCTCTTGACACTGTCTTCTTTGCTCAGTACAATGTTTTTTAAGACTCATTTCTTTTGTTGCATGTATCAGTAGTTCATTACATTTTGTTGCATGTATCAGTAGTTCATTGCTGAATAGTATTTCACTGTATGGATATATGAGTACCACTATTTATTCATTTATCCCCTAAGAGATAGATATTTGAATTGAATTGGGTTGTTTCCATTATCTGCTGTTATGACTAAAGCTGCAATAACATTTGGTTTCAAATATTATATATTTGCATTTATTTTGGGTAAATAACTAGCAGTGGAATTACTGAAATGAATGGCAAGTGCCATATTCAACTTTATAGTAAAGTTTTCCAAAGTAGTTGGAATGATGAGAGTTCCAGTTGCTCTCCATCTTTACTAACACTTGGCATTGTCAGTTTCATCATTCCTTCTGGAATCTCAGATTTTCTATCTGGGCTCACTTTCCTGTTATGTAAAACACAGCCTGTAGAATTTCCTTTAGTATGGTTTTACCAGTAGAAAATGTTGTCATTTTTTGTTTATTTGGAAATGTCTTTATTTTGCCCTAATTTATGTAAAACACTTTTTATTGGTTATATAATTCTAGATTGGCAATTTTCTTCCTCTGGCCATTGATGATAGGATTTCATTGTCTTCTGGTTTTCATTGTTGCTGTTTAGAAACCAGCTGTCAGTCTACTTAAGGATCTCTTTTAAGTAATAAGCCTTCTAAAAATCTAGTTGCTTTTAAATTATTTTCTTTGGTCTTTGGTAGTTTTATTACAATGTACCTAGTTGTGTATTTATTCTGCTTTGGATTTATTTGGCTTCTTGAACTTATAGATTGATGTTATGTATCAATTTTAGAAAATTATCAAGAATTTTCTCTTGAACTATTTCTCTGACCCATTTCTCTCTTATTTTTCTTTCTGGAACAGGAAACATTGACATAGACAATTTCACTTCATACTACCTATCTTTTGACCTTTCAAAATATATCTTCCACCATTCTGTCTCCCCATGTTGCAATATAAATAATTTCTTCTTTTATATTTAAAAAAACATTAAGCACAATTATCTTAGAGTTTTCTGATAATTCTGGTTCCAAAAGTATTTGCAGATCTTGTTCTGTTGTCTGTGTTATCTGCTGGTTTTACTTATGGCATGTTGGTTATCTCTCTCTCTCTCTATTTTTTTTTTTTTTTTTGAGACAAAGTCTCACTCTGTGCTCTGGGTAGAGTGCCATGGTATCATACTCAAAGCAATCTCAAACTCTTGGGCTCAAGGAATCCTCTTGCCTCAGCCTCTTGAGTAGCTGGGACTATAGGCACAGTTTCTATTTTTAGTAGAGATGGGGTCTTGCTTTTGTTCAGACTGGTCTCTAACTCCTGAGCTCAAGCAATCCACTTGCCTCAGGCTCCCAGAGTGCTAGGATTACAGGTGTGAGCCACCACACCTGGGCTGGCACATTGGTTCTTTACGATCTTGTTAATTTGTGATCATGTGTTGTTTGATGACCTAAGGTTAAGGTGACCAGATTTTAACATTGGTAAAGCAGGACACCATTGTGGGGGGCTGGGGGGGTAGGGCCTGACAACAATGCAAACTTTGATAAGCAGTTCTCGATAATCAGTTCTCAACAATTATTTGTTATTATTAAAGTTTAACATTATAAAATTAACAAAAATCATATAAAACACATATCCTGGCGAAATAGCAACATGGCAGCCAAAAATCGTATATTCCCTTCCTGTTCTCCCATGTTCCCTAGTTTGTTGTGCATTCTTTCCAAAAATTGGGTTTTTTTAAAAACTCTGCAGGATGCAGGACAAATTGTTAAAAATCAGGACTGTCCTGCCAAAAGAGGGACATCTGCTCACCTTACTCTACAGAGGGAGGGGGGCTACTTGTTTGTTCCAGACAGTTTGGCTCCTTCTGAGCTAATTGTCCTTGCCTAGAAGTAAGGGAGGGAGCCAGTCTCCTTCTGATACCTTGCCCAGGAGGAGAGTAGGGAGTTTACATTAGCCTTTTCATTTCCAAATGAAGTTACATTAACCTCTTCATTCCCCAATGGAGTTACATTAACCTCTTCATTCCCAAATGGAGTTACATTAACCTTTTCAGCAGCCAAAAACTGTATATTCCCTTCCCATTCTCCCACTGTTCCCTAGCTTGTCATGCATTCTTTCCAAAAATCGGGACTTTTTAAAATGCCATAGGACCCGGGACAAATTGTTAAAAATCGGAACTGTCTGGCGGCACCTGTAGGTCAAAGGAGTAGGGTGCTGGCCCCATATGCCGGAGGTGGTAGGTTCAAAAAAACCAGCCCTGGCCAAAAACTGGAAAAAAAATCGGGACTGTCTCACCAAAAGGGACACATCTGGTCACCTTACCTAAGTGCAAGAGACTGATGCATTTTCTCTATAAAGGAGCACACAATTCACATTTTAGGTTTTGCAGGCCAGAAACAGTCTCTATTACTTCTCCTTTTCCTTCTTCTCTTTCTTCCCCTTTTTTAGTCTTCTAATAACACTTTGAACATATTAAAACTATTTTTAGCTTAAGGGTCTTACAAAACAGGCTGTGGACTTGATTTGGCCTGTGAGCCATAGTTTGCTTATTTCTGGCTATCTTGGTCTTCCTACAGAGAGATTCATGTTTCTTTCATGTGTCTAGGGGCATTATTTTTAGTCTGAGACTACTTTAATTAAACTTATGACTTCTTTTTTTATTGGATCTCTTACGTGTGAATTAGGGACTTCTGTTCATGAAGGTAGTTTAGTTTGGTTTACCCTTACCTTGAGGGAGTAGCCCTGTGAGATCCCCAAAGGGTATGTGGGAGGTCTCCTACTGCACAACTCACCTTACATGTGCTTTGATTTCTGAGCTCTTGCCTTTAAAACTGTAAAAACAAGAGTTCAAATTTTTCCAGAATTTTGAAAATGCTCTTGGGCAACAGTAATTTCAATACTTTACTTATCTCCCTGGGTTCCTGCATTATCTCCAGTGTGGCCTCATTATTTCTTACTTTTCTCTGTGGCTCTTCAATGCTTTTAAGAAGTTTTCAGAAATTTGTTGCTTGTTATCTTTGGTTGCTAATACCAGAATAGTAGTTCAAACGACCTAGCCTGCTATTATGTTCTCTTTAAAAAAATATGTCAAATGTCCTTTATAGAAGAAATAACCTTCTCTAAGAAACTATTAAAATTTGTTTTGTTCAGTTATGTTAGTAAGTCTTAGTGGTAAATGAAACCTCATATTATTAGGAAAGCAGAGTATAGTAAATGACTACCCATATGATTCAAAATAATCAATATGAACTTATTAAAAATATTTTCAAGATCCTTTAATAAAAGTGGCCCAGTATTATGATAAATACTTTTACCCATTAAGAAATCTCAATCAAGTCCTCAGATTTTGGTTCTTAATATCATTCTCCACTTAAAGAACTAGGAAAAGTCATTATGATTCTGGGAAGTTTGTTTCCATTTTCTTGTCCATTTCTTTTATTGTCTTTATCATTCATATTTTTTAAATTAAATCATAGCTGTGTACATTAATGCAATCATGGGGTACAAGGTGCTGGTTTTATATACAATTTGAAATATTTTCATCAAACTGGTCAACATAGCCTTCACCGCATTTTCTTAGTTATTGTGTTAAAACATTTATATTCTACACCTAGTAAATTTCATATGTAGCCTTGTAAGACGCACCATAGGTGTGGTCCCACCACTTGCCTTCCCTCCACCCATCCTCCCTCCTCTCTTCTCTCCCCTTCCTCTCCCCTTTTTCCTTCTTCTTGGGCTATAATTGGGTTATATCTTTCATAAGAAAGCTGTAAATTAGTTTCATAGTAGGGCTGAGTACACTGGATACTTTTTCTCCCATTCTTGAGACACTTTGCTAAGAAGAATATGTTCCAGTTCCATTCATGTAAACAAGGTAAAGTCTCCATCTTTCTATAAGGCTGCATAATATTCCATGGTGTACATATACCACAATTTATTAATCCATTTATGGGTTGATGGGCACTTGGGCTTCTTCCATGACCTAGCAATTATGAATTGGGCTGCCATACACATTCTCGTTACAAGTATCTTTGTTATAATGCGATTATTGGTCTTCTGAATATATATCTAGTAGAGGAATTGTAGGATTGAATCGCAAGTCTATTTTTAGATCTCTAAGTGTTCTCCAAACATCTTTCCAAAAGGCATGTATTAGTTTGCATTCCCACCAGCAGTGTAAAAGTATTCCCTTTTCTCCACATCCGTAGTTAAGATCTCTGGTTTTGGGATTTTGTGATGTGGGCTAATCTTACTGCAGTTAGATGAAATTTCCAAACTATGATATAGTTTTGATGTTCATTTCTCTGATGATTAAGGATGATGAGCATTTTTTCATGTGTCTGTGGGCCGTGTACCTGTCTTCTTCAGAGATGTTTCTCTTCAAGTCCCTTGCTCACCCCGAGATGGGATCACTTGTTCTTTTCTTGCTAATACATTTGAGTTCTCTGTGGATTCTGGTTACTAAACCTTTGTGGGAGACATAACCTGCAAATATCTTCTCCCATTCTGAGGGCTGTCTACTTGCTTTACTTACTGTGCTCTTGGCTGTGCAGAAGCCTTTTAGTTTGATCAGGTCCCAATAGTGTATTTTTGATGCTGCTTCAATTGCCCAGGGGGTACTCCTCATAAAATATTCACCCAGGCTGATTTCTTCAAGCGTTTTCCCTGCACTTTCTTTTAGTATTTTTATAGTTTATGTCTTACGTTTAAATCTTTAATCCAGTGAGAGTCTATCTTAGTTAATGGTGAGAGATGTGGGTCCAGTTTCAATCTTCTACAGGTTGCCAGCCAGTTCACCCAGCACCATTTGTTAAATAGGGAATCTTTTCCCCACTGAATGTTTTTAATTGGCTTGTCAAAGATCAAATAACGGTAAGTAGCTGGGTTCATCTCTTGGCTCTCTATTCTGTTCCATACATATATCGCTCTGTTTTTGTGCCAGTATCATCCTGTTTTGATCACTATCGTTTTATAGTATAGTCTGAGGTCTGGTAGCATAATTTCTCCTGCTTTGTTTTTATTTCTAAGTAATGCCTTGGCTATTTGAGGTTTTTTCTGATTCCAGATAAAATGAAGGATTATTTTTTCGAGATCTTTAAAGTATGACAGTGGAGCTTTAATAGATTGCATTAAAATTGCACATTGCTTTGGGTAGTGTGGACATTTTAACAATGTTGATTCTTCCCAGCCACAAGCATGGTATGATTTTTCATTTGTTAACATCTTCAGCTATTTCTTTCTTTCTTTTTTTTTGCCGGGGCTGGGTTTGAACCCGCCACCTCTGGCATATGGGGCTGGCACCCTACCCCTTTGAGCCAGAGATGCCGCCCATCTTCAGCTATTTCTTTTCTTAGAGATTATAGTTCTCTTTATAGAGATCTTTCATGTCCTTTGTTAGGTAAACTCCCAAGTATTTCATCTTCTTGGCACTACTGTGAATGGAATAGTGTCCTTGACTGTTGTTTCAGCTTGACTATCATTGGTATGTAGAAAGGCTACAGATTTATGAGTGTTGATTTTGTAACCTGAGACTCTGCTGTATTCCTTGATCACTTCTAAGAGTTTTGTAGTAGAATCCCTGGTGTTTTCTAGATATACAATCATATCATCTGTGAAGAGTGAAATTTTAATCTCTTCTGACCTTATATGGATACCCTTGATCACTTTTCTTCCCTAATTGTGTTGGCTAAGACTTCCATTACAATGTTAAAAAGCAGTGGAGACAATGGGGAACCTTGCCTGGCTCCTGATCTGAGTGGAAATTATTTCAATTTAACTTCATTCAATATGATATTGGCTGTGGGTTTGCCGTAGATGACCTCTATTAGTTTAAGAAATGTCCTTTCTATACCCATTTTCTTAAGTGTTCTGATCATGAAAACATGCTGGATATTATCAAAAGCTTTTTCTACATCAATTGAGAGAATCATATGGTCTTTGTTTTTTAATTTGTTTATGTGATGAATTATATTTATAGATTTACATATATTGAACCAGACTTGATACATTGAGATAAAACCCACTTGGTCATGGTGTATAATTTGTTTGATGTGTTGCTGGATTCTGTTTGTTAGGATCTTGTTAAATATTTATCAGTATTCATTAGTGATATTGGTCTATAATTTTCTTTTCTTGTTGGGTCTTTTCCTGGTTTGGGGCTCAAGGTGATGTTTGCTTCATAGAATGTGCTGGATAGTATTCCTTCTTTTTCTATATTTTGGAAAAGGTTGAGTAATACAGGTACTAGTTCATCTTTAAAGGTCTGGTAGAATTCTGACGTAAAGTCATCTGATCCCAGGCTTTTCTCTCTCTCTTTTTTTTTTTTTTTTTGCAGTTTTTGGCCAGGGCTGGGTTCAAACCTGCCACCTCCAGCATATGGGGCCAGAGCCCTACTCCTGGAGCCACAGGCACCACCCCCCCCCCGGCTTTTCTCTTTAGGGAGGTTTTGTGTAGTTGATGCTATTTTAGAACTTGACATAGGCCTATTCAACATTTCTGCTTCATTATGGCCAAGTCTTGGAAGATGATGTGCTTCCAAGTATTGGTCAATTTCCTTCAGATTTTCATATTTCTGAGAATAAAGTTTCTTGTAATATTCATTAAGGATTTTTTGAATTTCTTAGGAGTCTGTTGTTATTTTGTCTTTACCATTTCTGATTGATGAAGTTAGAGATTTTACTCTTTTTTTCCTGGTTAGATTTTACTCTTTTTTAACCTGGTTAGCCAAAAGTTTATCTATTTCATTGACCTCTTCAAAATACCAACTTTTTGATTTACTGTTCTGTTGTATAATCCTTTTGCTTTCAATTTCATTTAATTCTGCTCTAATTTTGGTTATTTCTTTTCTTCTGCTGGTTTTGGGATCAGAATGTTCTTCCTTTTCCAGCTGCTTGAGATGTCCCATTAAGTTGTTAACTTCTTCTCTTTCCATTCTCTTGAGGAATGTTTGCAGTGCTATAAATTTCCCTCTTAGGACTGCCTTTGCAGTATGTCAGAGGTTCTGATAATTCGTTTCTTCATTATTGTTTTGTTCCAAAAATTTGGTAATTTCCTTCTTAATATCATCTATGTCCCAGGTATCATTCAGCATAAGGTTATTTAGCTTCCATGTTTTTGTATAACTATGCAGATTCCTGTTGTTACTGAGTTCAACTTTTATTTCATGATGGTCTGAGAAGATGCAAGGAATAATTTCTATTCTTTTTTTTTGAGACAGAGCCTCAAGCTGTCCCCCTGGGTAGAGCGCTATGGCTTCACTGCTCACAGCAACCTCCAACTCCTGGGCTCAAGTGAGTCTCCTGCCTCTGCCTCCCAAGTAGCTGGAACCACAGGCGCCTGCCACAATGCCTGGCTATTTTGGTTGCAGCCATTATTGCTGTTTGGCAGGTCCCGGCTGGATTCGAACCTGCCACCTTAGGTGTATGTGGCTGGTGCCTTAGCCACTTGAGCCACAGGCACTGAGCCAATTTCTATTCTTTTAAATTTGCTAAGGTTAGACTTGTGACCTAAGATGTGATAGATTTTGGAGTATGTTCATGGGCTGATGAGAAGAATGTGTATTCAGTTTTGTTAGGATGAAATGTTCTGTAGATGTCTGTTAAATCCAGATGTTGAATGGTTAAATTTAAGTCTCAAATTTCTTTGCTTAACTTCTTATTGGAGGATCTACTCAACTCTGGCAACGGAGTGTTAAAATCTCTAACTATTATGGAGCTGGAGGAAATCAAGTTTCTCATATCTGTTAGAGTCTATCTTATAAATTGAGGTGCATTCAAGTTGGGTGCATAAATGTTAATAATTGAAATCTCATCATGTTGAGTATTACCCTTAACAAATATGTGACCATCTTTGTCTTTCCTTACGTTTATTGAGTTAAAGCCTATTGTATCTGTGAATAAAATTGCAACACCTGCCTTTTTTCTGATTTCTATTTACCTGGAATATAGATGACTATCCCTTTACCCTGAGTTCATATTTATCTTTTAAGGTAAGATGAGATTCTTGTATGCAGCAGATATCTGGCCTGAGTTTTTGTATTCAATCAGTCAACCTGTGCCTCTTTAGAGAACAATTTGAGCCATTCACATTAATTCACAATAATTGATAAACTGTGTAGAATTTTGGGTATCAAGTTTTTCAAATGTCCAGTGGACATTTTTAATCCTTTCACCACTGTGGAAGTTGGAATTTGATCAAAAGTTTCTGAGTGAGTTACTTTTGTGGTGGAGGATTACATTGGTCATTATGGAGGATAGGTCTGAGAATATTTTGGAGAGCTGATTTAGTTATGGCAAATTTCTTCAACAGGTGAATGTCATTAAAGTATTTAATTTCCCCATCATAAATGAAACTCAGTTTAGCTAGATACAGGGTCCTGGGTTGAAAGTTATTTTGTTTTAGGAGATTAAAAGTCAATGACCACCCTCTTCTAGCTTGAAAGATTTCATCAGAGAGATCTGCAGTCATTCTAATATTCTTCCCCTTGTAGGTTATGGTTTTCTTACATCTGACTGCTTTCAGAATTTTCTCCTTCATATTAACTTTAGTGAAGTTAATTATGATGTGCCTAGGAGTTGTGCTGGGGTTCTGAAACTGTCTGTTATCTGAATTTCAGAATTTCTGGGCATGTCTGGAAAGTTCTCCTTCATGATCTCATGAAGAAGAGCCTCTGTGCCTTGTGAAGCCACCTTGTCACCTTCAGGAATTCCTATAAGTCGAATATTAGTTTTCTTTGAATTATCCCCAAATTCTCTGAATAATCTGTTTTTGCTCTCCATTTCTCTTCCTCTTTGGTCATTTGGGAGCATTCAATAGCTTTGTCTTCAATGTTAGAAATCCTTTCTTCTGCTTGCTCCATTCTGTTACTGAGGGATTCTACTGTATTTCTCAGATCTTCAAGGGCTGCAAATTCTTGTCTCAATGTGTCAAAATCTTTGGTGATTTTTGTCTTTGAATTCATTGAATTCTTGAGACCACTTTTGAAATGCTCCTTGAATTTCTAATTCCAACTTTACCTCCATTCTATTAATCTTATTTGCAATCCAAATTCTGAATTCAAGTTCTGACATCTCAGACATTTTTTTTATGAATGGGATCTTCAGTTGTGTCCACTATATTGGTCCTTGGGAGAGTTGATCTACTCTGGTTAGTTATGTTACAGTTGTTCTGCTTATTTCACACCATTTGGCTAGATGAGCAGATAAGGTGAAGTTGGGTTGGGGGCTCCCAGAGTAGTGATTAACCAGCCCTTTACCCAAGAGCTGGTCTTTGGAAAAGATCCATACAGTACTATGCCTGAGTCACTGGGAATTTACTTGGTGTGTTGGGGCTAAGTGGCTCTGTCTTGTTTTCAGCTGGTCTCTGTCCTACCCTAGTGAATCGGTTACTCTGGGTTGAAGTCTCAGCTGTGGAGAAATACCAGCAATTAAGTCACCCTGCCCCCCTCCCCCGGTAATAATAACTGGAAAAGGAAAATCAAACCTTCCTACAGTCACACACCTGGGATACCATGTTGGATAGTCCTTGAGTGATTGGTCCAGTCCAAGAGGTCCAAATCAGTTGTCCCAGTCAGTACCCAATCTCAAGTGGGAGAGTTCAAAAGGTCTCCAGCAACTAGATAGCAGGGGTCTGCTGGCAGCTCAAGTATGACTCGTTCTGGTGCTCTGTGGAGTCAGAGTGACCTCTCCCAGCAAATGAATTATCCTGGGAAGGTTGATGCCTCCTTCCCCACCTTGCACCTCTGTCACACCCAGTCACTGGTAACTCCTCAGGTCTGTGATCCAGTTCCCTCCAATGAGCAGATGCTCCAGGGGTTTGCACCTGCCTGAGTCACAGGGAGATCTATGTCTCCTAGGCCAGGCCTCCACACTGTGCCACCATCTGGCAAGGATGGGTGAGGCCTGACAACCTTGG
>CAUYTI010080379.1:0-11772 GCA_963575145.1 Galago senegalensis
TGTGGTCCCAGCTACTTGGGAGGCGGAGGCAAGAGACTCGCTTGAGCCCAGGAGTTGGAGGTTGCTGTGAGCTGTAATGCCACAGCACTCTACCCAGGGGGACAGCTTGAGGCTTTGTCTCAAAAAAAAAAAAAAAAAGAAACATGGACTGCAAGGAGGATCTGACCTACAAATGGGGAAGTCGTGAAGGCGATAACTAATGTAAAAGCAGAAGGGAGTGGGGCCTGGGTGAGGATCAAAGGAACCTTGCGGGCTACATGGCAGAAGAACAACAGAGAATCAGTAGGCCTCAGAAACAAATTGGAATTGGTAAGAGGACTCAGAGAGAGGTAGAGAAAGAAGAGGAGAAACAAAAAAATCAAAGGCAATGAAAAAGTCTGAGGCCTCATTGCTTTGGAGGATATTGCTTAAGGATAAAGCAAAATGAATTAATTAGATTTGCAATTGGAGTAAGTTGTTAGAAATGAGGCTAAATTTCCCTGACAGTTACAACATCTGCCAGTGTGTGTGTGTGTGTGTGTGTGTGTGTGTGTGTCTGAATGTGCTCAGATAAAATACAGTTTCTAAGAACACCTAGGAGATTGACTAACTACACTCTCTGGACTATTTCCACTTTCCATTCTGTAAGTCTATGCGTTTAAAGCCACCAATGCACGCTGCCCAAACCTACAGATGTAAAGGGAAAATATTGGCCCATTTGGACATTATAGCACATGAATAAGTCATAGTCCAAAACTTTCCTATTAGTTTGTGACATTTTGAGTGTGTCTCAACCAGTTGCTCTCTCCAAAACTGAGTATTTCTGCTGCTTTTATACAGTAATTTTTTAATAAATTTTATTAGATGGATAGATAGGATGGATAGAGGGACGAATAAATGGATGCATGGATGAGAGTTTGATGAATTAAGACCACCAGTGGGCAAAACCTTTCTGCTGAAATCCAGGCTTCCAAATAAAAGCCTTTGAGACCCTTCCTGTGTGTGTACCAAGAACGCTTCCAAAGCATCTCATCGGGCAACAAACATAAATGCAGGAGATGAGTGAATGTCTCACCTGTGTCAAGTGGTCTGACAACCACTTCCCTGATGGCTGTTTACTCATCATCTGTAGCAGATGCTGTGTTGAGCCCAAAGGGGGCCCGGGCTCCCCGTCTCTCACTTTCAGGTGTCAAGCTCACCACATGTGGTTGCAATGGCTTATGCAGCAAATATTACCAAAGAAAAATCTAAAACCACATAGGTTCAGCAGAATCCACTTAGACCTATAAAAAGCACATAACTATTTTCAAAGGGGACAGATGAAGTATGCACCTAGCCTTTTCAGACACAGCATTCAGAGCTTTTCAGAGCATGCTGAAAAAAGTAGTAACTAAACATGTATTGAACAGCTACCATGTATGCTTTGTGCGCCTATTAAACTTAATAAGTTTAAGTAAAGTGTGGATTGACCAAAAAATGTATAGCTATACAGAGGGTGCCCCCCCAAAATGTATGCACATTTAATGAAAGGAAATAACTGTATTAAAATCGTATAATACTTGGCTCAACGCCCATAGCACAGTAGTTCCGGCACCAGCCACATGCATTGAGGCTGGTGGGTTTGAGCCCAGCCCGGGCCTGCTAAATAACAATGACAAGTGCAACAAGAAAATAGCCGGGCATTGTGGTAGGCGCCTGTAGTCGCAGCTACTTGGGAGGCCAAAACAAGAGAATCACTTAAGCCCAAGAGTTTGAGGTTGTTGTGAGCTGTGGCACCACAGCACTCTACCAAGGGTGACATAGTGAGACTCTGTCTCAAAGTAAATAAATAAATAAAATTGCCATACTTAATATATAACAGTAACATTTGTTATCTTGGACATTGTATCCCATATGGCTTGTAATTGCAGAAGTCCAATGTGACTGGAGTATTATAATTTTAATAAAGTCTTTTCCTTCCTTAAAATGTGTATGTATTTTTGGCACCCTCTGTATAAATACACAGACACACAAATTATGTAATACAGATAAACATAGACATACATAAATTATATACATACAACATAATTGAAATATAATGCATAAACCAAAGAAAAGTAATCACATCACTCAGTTGAAGAGAAATAATAAAGTTCAAAGTCAATGGTACAGAGGAAAAAAAATGCTTTGTGGCAGTGCCTGTGGCTCAAAGGAGTAGGGCGCCAGCCCCATATACTGGAGGTGGTGGGTTCAAACCCAGCCCTGGCCTAAAAAAAAAAAGAAAAAAGAAACCACTTTGCCATCTACATATGTTTTTCCTCTCCTACAGAAGGAAATTTACTTAGAGCATGCATACCCTTTAGAATGTCTGTCCAGCCCATACCCCTCTTGTCCCAGAACAGGGCCCCCAGCAGCCCTGTGCTGCCACATGATCTTGTCCAACCAAAGCCAATTATTTGGCACGTGACTCAAGTTAAATCAATCAGGCTCCTGAAGATATGGCTTGGCATTGAGAAATGGCTAGCAGGGTAAACCGGATAATGTGTGAACTTGGGAAAGTCAGAAGCACAGAGACACAGAAAGAAGGATCTGCAGAGAAAGGGCTGTGATACAGTACAGGGAACGAGGGTGCTTGAGAGATTGAAAAGGTCACTGACTTGACCCCATTTGGTTCTGAGCTCTGGTTCCAGTCCTTTCCTGAATCCCTGCTATAATTCCTGCCTTATTTCTATGAGGCATCTTTATACCCTTATACTAAATTTCATGTTTGTGATTAAACTTGCTCAATTGAGTTTCTATTACAAGCAAAGGAAGAAACTATATAATCTTCAAGATATTTTAGAAAAACATAGTTGATAATACAAAAACTCTTATATATCCCATAGTAATAGTATGTATTTGAGCCAAGATCTAACTACTAAGATTTTTGCACCTGCATTGGTTAATAGTGAATAATTTGAAATGAATATTAAAATGCATTAAAAGGAGATTAATAAACAAGTTATGGCACATACATGCAATGGAATTGTGGTCAAACATTAAAAACTATATACATTACAGAACTTTCAAAATTAGTGTTTCTTCACCTACTATCATCTTATATTGGGCATCAGGTTCATGAGGTTTCACTCAATACTGGTCACATATTTAAAACCCTGGCTCCTGCAAAGTTTTTGTCCAAAAACTAAGTGGACAGCTATATGCATTATGACTACAATATCCTAGTTCTTCAGAACAAAAGAAAACCTAACCTCATTCATAGTCATCATTTAAGATTCCCCTATGTGGTTCTCATCCTTAAATTTTACTTCTTTCAACCTCTACTTTTTTTTTTTTTTTTTTTTTGAGACAGAGCCTCAAGCTGTCCCCCTGGGTAGAGTGCGGTGGCATTACAGCTCACAGCAACCTCCAACTCCTGGGCTCAAGTGAGTCTCTTGCCTCCGCCTCCCAAGTAGCTGGGACCACAGGCGCCCACCACAACGCCCGGCTATTTTTTGGTTGCAGCCGTCATTGTTGTTTGGCGGTCCAGGCTGGGGATTCGAACCTGCCACCTTAGGTGTACGTGGCTGGCGCCTTAGCTGGTTGAGCTATAGGCGCCGAGCCACCGCACCCGGTCTATTTCTTAATTTTTATATGAAAGCCTCCCAAGAGGGTCAGCCCTGGTTTTGTTTTTTGTTTTTTGTGTTTTTTTTTTTTTTTTGAGACAGAGTCTTATTTTTTTACCCTCAGTAGGGTGCTGTGCTGACACAGCTCACAGCAACCTCAAACTCTTGGGCTTAAGCAGTTCTCTTACCTCAGCCTCCCAAGTAGCTGGGACTACTGGCACTTGCCACAATACCCTGCTATTTTGTTGTTGTTGTTGTAGTTGTCATTGTTGTTTGGCAGGCCCAGGCCATGTTTGAACCCGCCAGCCCCAGTGTCTGTGGCCGGCGCCCTAACCACTTAGCTACCGGCGCAGAGCCGTAGCCCTAGCTTTTTAAAGATCCCCATGAATTGCTTTGTTCTATGTCTGCAACCAGCAGCACCTGACATCTTGGCCTGATTAGGACCTGATAGTCCAACTTGCTCTATTTGGCAGCTGAGGAAGCAGGGGCCCAGAGCAAAACAATTGCTCATCAAAGCCTCCCCTACCAGAACTCTGAGCAAGACCTCTTGGCTTTGAGGTCAGCACCATTTCCAAAAGCCCGTCTTACTCCTCACTGTGACAAAGAGAAGAACACCCAGGGCTTTCTCTCTGTGAGCAGTAACTCATGTAATGAGGTGGGAGCGTAGCCTCTCTGGTGAATTCTGAGGAACCTCAAAATAGCATATCTTTTGGTACTAAAATGATCCAGCACAGAGGTCCTCAAACTTTTTAAACAAGGGGTCAGTTCACTGTCCCTCAGACCATTGGAGGGCCAGACCGCAGGCCCTGGGATGAGTCGGCTGCTAAGCAGGACAGGCAGCAGCGGCAAAAACACCCGCGGCCGGATAAATGTCCTAGGCGGCTGCATGTGGCCCACGGGCTGTAGTTTGAGGACTCCTGATCTAGCATAACAATGTTGTTGGTTCATAAAACAGTCACATGCTTAAGCACAATTCACAATGGTTATATCCTTCCTCATGTGAAAAAAAGAGGAGTTTTTTAGCATAGGTGGAAAAATAAGTATGGATATTGGAGAGAATAATCTAAATTAGCCCTGAGTCAGCTCCAAGACAGGGGAAGTGATACCAGCTTGGAGGCCCAGAGTCTCCCAGCTACAAAGCCGGCTGCAAGTCTGTAAGTTGCTCAGTAGGTAGACGACAGATCAGACTCAGAGATGTTTGTCCATAAACAAGAGCCTGCCAGACACAGAGGATCTACCAAAATGGAAGGCAACTTACAGCCAAGCAGACTTTCAAATAGGGAATATATTTTGCCACCTGAAAAATATAAGAGTGATGCGGAAGGGAGATCTTGCAGCCTCCCGAGGCCAGCCTCGGTTTGGAATTGAGGCTGAGCTCTCTTCAGATGCTTATGGGGACTGCACTCTCCCACCTGGGAAAGGGCTATTCCCTTAGGAGCAGACAGGGAAAATGCCTGAAGACAGAAAAGAAGGCGTGTGTCTGTGTGACAGAGGCGTCCCGCAAATTACTCCTGTGCCAACATCAGGAGTGTGGGGCTGACCAACAAAAGGTCGTGTCACTGGCTTGGTTTCTCTGTGGAGTTTGCAATGGCCCCTTTTTCCTTACTGGCAACCTTTCTAAAATGGATTTTGTTCATTTTCCACTGAGGCTGCAGACACTGCACGTGGTGGCCGTCTATGAATTGGGTCCCCAGCAAGGGAGACCCAGCTGGAGAGGGGGTGGGCTGTGTCTGTGGAAGGTCCCAGCACAGAGCTGAAGTTGGCGGTGACATACAGTCCCATCTGTGTGTGACCCAGCGGCTTGCAAACCGCTCCCCTACAGGGGCAGAGGCAAGCCCAGTAGGGCTGGGAGGGACTTTTGTTAATTCTGTTTAACTGACAGACCCGTTGTTTGTCTGTTGGGGGAAAGAAAAAACAAATGAACAAATTCCTTGCTTGTATTAGTCTGAACTTTTTCTTTCTCTCCGTGCCTTCATTCCTAATTCTCTGAAGTATCTCTCTCTTCCTTTCAATTTGGGGCATCAGTGTATGGCATTTTACACACACGCAGGGTATGGCATTTTACCCAAGCACAGGGTTAGAAATATTTGTCCGAGCTTTCAGGCTCCTTAGGCTTTGGTGTTCTGTGAAATCCATAATGAGATAGCAGGGTTCTTGTCCCCTTTCTGTTTACATAATTTGTGGAGCTCTCTCACATAACCAGTGCATTCTTGCAACCTCCCTGGACAGTTGCTTAAATTCTTTCTGAGAGCCTCTCACTGCCCTCACAGAGGTTAGCTGGCGGGAAGGCAGCTACGTGTGCAGAGAGCAGCCTGCCTGAGGAACAAGGTTCTCAGGTCGTTACCTGGGGCTCTGGCCATCCTGGAAGGAGGTCCCCTTTCGGCTGGGGAGGTCTCCCCAACCCAGGCAGTCTGGGTTTTGCTGAGTTTTTATTTGCTGTTTTTTTAGATACTGGGAGTTAAAAATGTCATATGACCTGGCCAAAAAAGGCACAAGAAAAGAAAAAAGGAGGGTGGTGCCTGTGGCTCAAAGGAGTAGGGCGCTGGCCCCATATACTGGAGGTGATGGGTTCAAACCTGGCCCCAGCCAAAAACTGCAAAAAAAAGAAAGAAAGAAAGAAAAAAGGAAGGGAAATTGACCTTGCTAAGTAGCACTGAAGGATATGACCTGACACCCCCCCACCCCCACCCCTGTCACTAATTAATTCAGTACACTAGTCCCCTCTGTGGAATCCCAGGGGCACAGTCGCAGTCCGGCACATTAATAAACACGCCCAAAAGACTCCAGGATGGCAGATGACCGCAGAGCAAAGGGACAGAAGGCATTTGGGGTGGATGCACGAAGACCTGTTGATTTGTCAACTCCAACTTAGAAATAGCTAGAATTTCTATTTCTAAAGTAAATAACCACGGTTTAAATCCTCAGACACCACCTGCTGCTGCAATTCTCTGTTCTCCACTCTGAGACTTCTTGGGACAACTTTCAGGGAGCAACGTCACCACGATGACAAAAGTCTTCCCAGCCAAGGACACTGACTTCTTAACCATCTTGAGTGTCCCCAAAGGACTAGGGAATCCCGAGCATCTAAGTAAAGACTGATGCCAGGGGTACCAACTTCCCGGATGACTCCAGCCCTTCCCTGCTGCCCAGGCAAGGACCCAGAACTCACCTGTCATGAGGGTGTAGTAATTAGGATATGAGAGACTGGGGAAATCTGGGGTCAGATAATCCACTTTCACTCCCCTGCTCACAATCTCTGTGAAACCGGGCAGCAACTCCAGGGCCTCATCACTGATGTAGTCGGAGCGGAAGCCGTCGAGCAGAAGCAGCAGCACCTTGCGGCGGGCACAGGCCGGCTGGGCCAGGCCCAGGGCCAGGGCCAGCAAGAAGGCCCCGAGCTTCACTGCCATGCTGCCAGGAGCCCGAGGGAGCCTGCTGCACTGCTGACACTGAGGATGGAGAGTCTGCAACTCCTCTGTCTTCCCGGAGCTGGACCTTGAGCCGCTGGCTTCCCTGAGCCAAACTCACTTGCAGGATTTAAAGGGGCAGCACCCCCTTTTCCTCACCTCTACACTTGCTTTGTGCTGTACAGTCCGGGATGGACACCCTCACATAAGCCGGGCAACCTACAGCCAACACCAGGGGAGAGAGCGCAACCTTGTTATTTTTGGGTGAATGTTCCAGAAACACAAGCACCCACAGAGAGGTGGAACTTTAGAAGATGACAAAGTCAGCACTAATTTTCCTATTGGGCTAACCAAAGGGAGGGGCCGGGGAGAAGGACATTCTTTTTCTTTTTTCCCCCATTTAAATTTTTTTTAAAACTTTATTCAAATTAATATGATGGTACAATATTTAAGTTACATTGTTCTCACTTCCAGGGTAAAGTTCCATTTGTAGAAGAGCCGCCCAAGGTGGGGGGGGGGGCGTGTTATACACCCTCACAATGTGCACATTGGGTGAGATCCCACCTCCTGCCCTCCCTCCTTCTGCCACACGTTATCCCCCCTCCCCACTCCCTCTACCCCCAAACTGGACTATAATAGTGTTTTATTATTCTTTTGAACATATAATTGTTTATATATTGATTTCATATTAGTATACAGTACACTGGATATTCATCTTTCCATTCTTACCATACTTTACAAAGAAGAATGGATTTCAACTCCATCCAGGAAAATGTAAAAGATGTAGTCTTCATCTTTTAATGGCATACATATACCACGGTTTGTTGATCCATTCATGGGTTGATGGGCACTTAGGTTGCTTCTCTCGACTTGGCAGTTATGAATTGAGACACAATAAATATTCTAGAGCAAGTGTCTTTGTGGTAAAATGATTTAGTTCTTCTGGGTAGATACCTGGTTAAGTGGATGACAAGGTCAAATGGAAAGTCTACATTTAGACCTTTGAAGATTCTCCATACTTCTTTCTAAAAGGGCTGTGTTAGTTTGCAGTCTTACCAGCAGTGCATAAGTGTTCCCTTCTCAAGGACAGTCATTTAATTTGATGTTATCCCGTGTCACGCCATTGTCTAATTTAAACCCTAACTTTTTCACTTGCCAATTCACTAACACAAACCTCTTAACTCAGTAGGCAAACAAGAGACAATAGATCTCCATGGGCCCATCCCACAAACTTCCAGGGAGTGTCCTCATGGCCACAGCCGTGAATATCAAACAATGTGTCCACATCTCAGCTACTCTTTTCCCAGATAAGTCCATATGTAGTGTTATTATTTTATTTATTTATTTATTTTAGCAAATCATAGCTGTGTACAATGCACTCATGGGATATTATTTTATTTCATTTTATTGTTTTAGAGACAGACTCTCACTTGTCGCCCTCAGTAGAGTGCTATGGCATCACAGCTCACAGCAACCTCCAGCTCTTGGGCTTTAGGCGATTCTCTTGCCTCAGCCTCCTGAGTAGCTGGGACTACAGGCACCTGCCACAACACCTGGCTATTTTTTTTTTGCAGTTTGGCTGGGGCCAGGTTGAACCTGCCGCCTTCAGTATATGGGGCTGGGCACCCTACTCACTGAGCACAGGTGCTGCTCTTATTTTATTTTTTAAATACACAGAAACCGTTGGTTCTAGTAGGTGGAGGTGCCTCAAGGAAGAGCCCCAGATCCAGAAAGAAGTTTCCAGAGCTGGACAACAGGAGTCCCTACTGGGCAGATGGTCTGAGACAGGAATGAAAGGAGAGGGCAGGAATGAAGTGGAGCTGGAAGACAAAAGTTGGAGGTGGGCCAGCTCAGTGGCTCACGCCTGTAATCCCAGCACACTGGGAGGCCGAGGAGCTCCTTGAGCTCAAGAGTTCAAGACCAGCCAAAGAGCGAGATCCCGTCTCTACTAAAAATAGAAAAACTAGCTGTGCATGGTGGTAGGTACCTGTAGTCTCAGCTACTTAGGAAGCTGAGGCTTGAGCCTAGGAGTTGGAGGTTGCTGTAAGCTATGACACCAGGGCACTCTACCCAGGGTGACAGAGTGAAACTCTGTCTCAAAAATTAAAAACAAAAGAGAGAGAGAGAGAGTTGGAGATGGAAAAGTGAGCTAGAAATAGCCACACAGTTTCAGGACCGGCAGCACAAGGCAGAGTGAGGTCAGTGGCCGGGAGGCAGAACTAGCACTCTGTGCCCAAGTTCTGCTTGCTCAGAGTGCTTCTTTCATCTGGTATAAAATTAAATGGTACAATTTATGTAAAGGCTTATAAAGCATGTGTGGCCCATAGGTAGTGCTTAACAAACATTAGATATTAGTGTTACACTGTTGCTTTGAAACTTGCAAGGCTCAGGGCAAAGGCCACAGCTTTACAGGCACTGAAGACCGACATGGCCACCATAGGCTGATCAGCTGTGAGGTGCCTCCCCACATCGGCCCTCTGCCCCAGCCTCGTCTCCTCCTCTTGTCCTATTGTGTTTAGAGTCAAGCCTTTACCTGGGACCATCACCTCACTTCCTAAATGATGCTGCAAGGAAGGAAACTCGCTGGGCAAGATACCGTTCCCGTCTCAGACTGGGACAAGGCTCAGGCTACATTTTTCTGATAAAAGATGATGCTTTCCACAATTAAGTTTTTATAATTTTTCTTATAAAAAATTAAAAAGCAGGGGTGGTGCCCGTGGCTCAAGGACAAGGGCACCAGCCCCATATACCAGAGGTGGAGGGTTCAAACCCCGCCCTGGCCAAAAACTGCAAAAAAAAAAAAAAAAATTAAAAAGTAGAGAGTGTGTGTGACGTTGAAAACAATGTTATGCTCATTTATTTGAATTGTAGAGTTTTATTGTTGCTCTAAACAGAAAAACAAAGGAAGGAAAGAAAGAGGGAAGGAAGGAAGAAGAGAGGGAGAGAGGGAGGGAGGGAGAGCTGACAAGCTGACAAGCCGCCTGGTTACTAGGAGAAGAACCTCTTTTTCCAAGCCATGAGGGGAGCAGGCCCAACAGATGCCCCGTGTGGGGGCCTGGGAGACTTGGGGACTCCTGGACTGTGGGCTGGAGCAGTGTGAGTGCAGGTGGTCTGCCTTCGAGTGGTTCCTGCGTTCATTTTGGGATGGGGTAAGCACTTCGAATCTTAAAGTTTAACATCAGAGGGGCGTCCACTTTTCTCTACGTCAAACTATGCTTCCCAGCTGTTGCCAGTGGCAACTGTAAATGTGTACAGGTTCCCAAGGCTCCGCGGATCTTGTTGAGATGCACCTGGGGGTCGGGGTGCCGCCAGTGTGTGTTTTATGAGGATGATATTTATGATCATACTGCTTTATCACCACGTTTAGACAATTTCTTTAATGTTTAGGGTCAATAAATGATTGCCAATATGCGTCTGTGATGTAAATACCAGTGGAAAGAAACATGAGATAAAATTCAAAGCGAGTAAATCCCAGGGTTGCTTACAGCCTCGGTCTTGAGGAGGTTGAACATAAAAGCTAAAGGCAACCGACCAGACAAGGTGGATTGCTCGTGTGGGGGTGGTCATCGATGAGTGTTTATTGCCACTTTGGTTTTCAAGTGCTGGTGATGCTGTAAGGTCATTGTCCGAAGGGGCGTCACTCAGCTATTACACACATGAACATTTTCCTCCAAAAGTTGGGACAACCTTTGTCCTGAAGGCTGCTCTAGGTCTGGCTAGGGACATGCATGAGCTCTCAGGAATGTGCCACCCAGAAGGGTCGGTGCTCTGATGTGGCACCTTCACGGGGAGGAAGGTGAGATGGAAGCAAAGAGTTTCGGAGAAAGAGGAGTCAAGATTCTGGTTTTATGCGATTGTGTGATTTTGAGAAAATTGCCTTTCCTTGCTTCGTTTTTCACTTCTGAAAAGTGACAAAAGCTTTAAGATCTTTTGCAGCTGTAGAATCAATATGATTGGAAAGTGATGTCACAAATCAGCTCATGTCAGCCAGTGACAGCCCTCGTTGGTCCTATTAGTCCATCCCAGTTTCGTCACACTGCACTAGCCCCTTGTTAGTCCCGTCAGCATTGGTCAACATCGGTCAACATCGGTCAACGTCTTCACTGCTCAAGCTTCCTCCACCACAGCGAGGGTCCCATTTGCCCTCCCCATGGTCAGGATCCAGAAGTATGGTTTCATAAATTTTTAAAATTTATAAATTCTTTAAAATTCTTAACTTTTAAAGATTAAAATAATATGCAATTTGTTTATATCCACCACAATAGTCTTTACATGTAAGATGAAATATTTTCAGGTAAAGAAAAGATGAGAGAATTAGTCACCAACAGGACTGTATTATAAGGAATACTAAGAGATGCCCTTTCAGGTTGACTGGAAAGAACATAAGATGAAAATTATTATAAGATCCCACAGGAAAGAAAAAAGAGGCTCATAATGGTTAATACATGAGTAAATATTGAAGACTATATGTTTCTCTTAAGGACTTTAAAAATAACTCCTTAGAGTAAAAACAATAACACATCTGTAACTTAGAAAAATTTAAAGACACCAAAACAATAGCTTACAAAGCAGGGGTAGAATGCTTAAATGAGGCTTGGTGCCTGTGGCTCAAGTGGCTAAGGTTCTAGCCACATACACCTGAGGTGGCAGGTTTGAATCCAGCCTGGGCCCGTCAAACAACAATGATGGCTGCAACCAAAAAATAGCTGGGCATTGTGGCGGGTGCCTGTGGTCCCAGCTACTTGGGAAGCAGAGGCAGGAGAATCACTTGAGCCCAGGAGTTGGAGGTTGCTGTGAGCTGT
>CAUYTI010080381.1:0-26684 GCA_963575145.1 Galago senegalensis
TGTGGTCCCAGCTACTTGGGAGGCGGAGGCAAGAGACTTGCTTGAGCCCAGGAGTTGGAGGTTGCTGTGAGCTGTAATGCCACGGCACTCTACCCAGGGGGACAGCTTGAGGCTCTGTCTCAAAAAAAAAAAAAAAAAGACTCAAAAATAAAACTGGAAAGCGATAACTATATCATCAATCTCTTATCTAGTAAGCAGTGGTGCAGTTATGGTAAAAAGGAAGTTTGTGCTAGTTTCATTTTTATTTGTGAGCAGGGGATATCATGAGCAAAGCAATGTTTTGGACGACCAAACTAACATGGTCAGCTTTTGTTGATTAGAACAAGGTATTATAAAAAGGCAATGGTCTAGTTGCTACTTGCAATGGTCTAGTAGGGATATAATAATGGCCCGTGTAGAAATAATAGCATCTTGCATTTTATGACCTTATTTTTTTAAACAATTTAGTTTTTCAGAAATACAATCACATTTAATCCTCATAAGCCTGTGAGAGGGCAGGAGTAACTATATCCGCTATGCAAGGTACAGAAAATAGTAGACTAGACATAACAGGTAAGTTGAGTCATTGAACTGAGAGCGACATCCTCAATGCATTTCTGAAAATCCAGGGCCCTTCCCACTGTGTGTCTTACTCTCTGGTCCCTTCAATAATTAAATAATGGAAATACGTGATGGAAAAATACACACTGAGTTTTCATTGGTTACCCATCTGTTAGATTTTAATTTAAATAATGTATAGTCAACTCACTTCTTAACTCTCATCAAAGAGCAAGTTTTCTTGATTGATTATTGAAGACGATAATACTCCTTCTGTTCTATAAAAACTTGGAAACTTCATTTTCTTTTCCTTTTTTCTCTTTTCCTTTCTGATTTTGTTCTTTTTTTGTTTCTAGGTTAGAGATCCAAATAGAACTTTCTCTACTTCTGTGAATTTTTAAAACGGCTTTGTACATTCGATGTAGCTACTTACCCACATTTCAAATGAAAAGATCAGGGGAGAGGATTAAATAAAGATTTTCACACTGCATTCAACCAATAGCATGTATAAAGCACTTCTTTTACAGAGCTGTCTTGAGTGCTAGAGTAGGTGACAGAGTGGCTGGCATACAAGTGAAATGAGTTCACCTCACCCAGGGACAGATTGAAAGAGCATATGGCTGGATGTGATCATAGGAGTGGCATGAAATGCTGTGCGTTTCCTGGTAACGTATGCCCTAGCCACACTGCCACAAGTGTTTGTGGGAAGTGGCTCTCATTCAGATTAATGTTCTTTGTGATTTTAAAAATTCTGGAAAAATGGCAATGACTTCCAAAGTAAACAGGGGTTTTAAACATTGCAGGTGAAAGAAAATGACTTAGTGAATGGAGTCCTAAAGGCCAAGAGCAGAGGTCTTGTTCTACTTCCTTTACCACTTCCCTACATAGCCTCAATGAAAGGATCTCTGTTCCTTTGAATATGGCAGCACCCTCAAGCTATCGTAAGTGACATGGTTAATTATAAATCAGATAACCCTGTATTTAACATCGATTACATAAATGCAACAAATTCACTGGAAAACTAAAAAGCCTTCATTTTAACAATATTATTTAAAATGGGAGAAAATATTCACGAACTATTATGTAGCCAACAAAGGGATAATATCCAGAATCTACAGAGAACTCAAACAAATTAGCAAGAAAATAAAAAGATTTTGGATGGGTCTTAAAAAATCTTTAAAATCCCATCAAGAAGTAGGCTGAAGACGTAAACAGAAGTTTGTCAAAAGAAGATAAGCAAATGGCCAACGAACATATGAAAAATGGTCAACATCTCTAATCTTTGGGAAAATGCAAATGAAAAGTACAATGAGATATTCCTTTTCAGAATGTTCATTATTCAAAAGTCAGAAAGCATAGATGCTAGCAAGGATACAAAGAGAAAGGAATGCTTATGCATGTACACTGTTGGTGGGACTGCAAATTAGTACGGAAAACAGTATATAGATGTTTCTAAGAAATAAATGTAGACCTATCATTTGATTTGGCAATTCCGCTACTGGGAATCTACTGGAAAACAAATGAAGTAATTTTATTAAAAAGACACCTGCACTTGAATGTTTATCACAGCACAAATCACAGATGCAAAGATATGGAATCAACTTACATCCCCATCAGTTAATGAGTAGATAAAGAAAATGTGGTATATATACGTACATATGTACATACCCTCACACACATACTTACACGTACATTACAGAGTACTACTCAGCCATCAAAAGGAATGAAACAATGTCTTTTGTGGTAACTTGGATAGAACTGGAGATATTCTCCTAAGTGTTACATCTCAGGAATGGAAAACCCAAACCATATGTTATTACTATTAAGGGAGAACTAACAGATGGGTATGCACGAGCATAAAGAAATGTGAAGGTCATTATAAACCAAGAAGTGGGGGAGGATGGGATGGGTAGGATGGGATGAAAACTTAACTATTAAGTTCAATGAACACTCTTCTGGTGACAGGCACAATGAAAGCCCCAACTCAGCATTAAATAAGCTATCTCTGTAACAAAAATATTCGTACTCCCTTAATTAGTATTTTGAAATTTAAAAAATCAGGTCTAGGCACAGTGGCTCACACATATAAGCCTAGCACTCCAGGAGGCCATGCCTGAAGGATCCCTTGAATTAGAAGTTCCAGAGCAGCCTGATCAAGAACAACACCCTGTCTCTACTAAAAATAGAAAAATTAGCCAAGAGTTGTAGCAATCACTTGTCGTTCCAGCTACTTCAGAGGTTGAAGCAGGAGCGTGGCTTGAACACAGGAGTTTGAGGTTGCTGTGAGCAAGGCTGAGGCAATGAAATTCTAGCCTGGGGAGACTCTGTCTCAAAAAACAAAATCAGGTACAAAAAAATATAAGGACGTGTGTCTTTCCTTCACAAACTACCTTAATAGTCATTAACTGCCTTGCCTTAAAAAATGGCTACTTTAGTTTTTTTCAGGAAAATTAATGTTATGTTGAGGTACCATGGAAAATTAGAAAAACTATGACTTTTAATTATTAACTAACAAGACAAAGAAGCAGGATTTGGTTAAGGAAAAACTCTCCCTGGTACTTCATGGATTACTATGAAGCAGGCTGCAATCTCACTTTGTTACACGGTCACGTACTGAAGTTATTCACACATGCTCCCTCTTGGGGAAAGCAGATGAATGAGCAGGTCTTAGGAATGCTATCTTTCATATTTGGAGATATGCCAAGAATCAGGGCAGAGGCCTGCAAGCCATTATTAGTGTCAAAGTTTATGTGGTTTGGGAAACAGACCAGAGCCAGAATGTGTAAAACAAGGCCAGGGTGGTTAAGTCACCTCCGAGGTGTAAAATGCAAGCCATCCTCAGAAACAGAAGCAAATCAAAACCAGGAATCCAGCTCTTAGCCAACGCAAAGTAAAGAACAGGTGCCTGTTCAGGAATCGTTGTTTGATCAAAATCTTGCAACAAAGGGATAAAAACTCAACATTGGCCAGGCACTGTTACTTCACCCACAGAATTTCATCCAGTGTGGACAGCCATCCTACCATGTTATTGATAAAGATGATGATGGCTCAGGAGACACTGAGTAACTTACCAAACGTAACTTAGGTAATAAACCATAAAGCCATATCTGTCTGACTTGACTTCAGAGCAAATGGTTCCTCACTACCACCTCCTTCAGTGGAGGAAAGTGAATGAAGGAGATATGCTCCCCATTTCTGAACTTAGTTATGTCACAACCTCGTAGTCTTCTTTGGATTTCAGTTGCTTTGGAGTACATTGAATCTTGGATCTGTGGGCTGGAGAGCCCTAAGGTCATTGGCACCAGTCATTCCTTGTGGACATGGGCCCCAGTCTGCTGAACTCCACTGTGTACAGGGTATTTGTCTCCATTTTTCTGCAGCTTTTAAACCTTTTAAAGCTATTGTGACAAGTGCTTTCCTGATCTGTAAGACCCCCTGACTGAGGCATAGGTAGTGTTTATGAAGTCCTCTGTAAGGTCTCTTGTGCACTAGGACAGGGTCAGTTTCTAGGCAACTGAGAAATCTGACTGCCAAAGACTTGGAGGAAGCTAACTCCGCCCTTCCCCTAAGAGCACTAGTTCAGTATTCACTACTTCAATGCTGGTTATGGTTTTATACACCACCAGTGCAAAAAGAGAATTGACGGTATGTAAGTCAGAGCCTGACATGAGGTAAATGCTTAAAGAAAGAGCAATTATGCGATTATTATAACTACAAAAATGACAATTTTATCATGTTTGCATAGACTTTGCATGAACACGTTACGTTATAAGGAAATTCACAGAAACATTTAGGGAGAAAAGGTAGAACTTTAACTTTACCAGCTAATATAGCCTCTTCTCTCCATCAGCATCAGCTAAACAAAAACCAGGCTTGACTCCATCAGGAGTTTTTTATTTAATGACATTATCAGCGCTGCTGGAATTCCAATATCCCTTTCGATGCTGAGTACAGCAGAGTGTTGGAAATTAAAATTTGGTTCAAAAATCCTGGTATTTCTATTCATTGACTTTATGTAATAAAATTATTTGATTGTCTCAGGGGCCTGGGTCTTGGTTAGATAGTAAATATTTTTAACTGCTTTGGGGTCACTGATACCTTAAAATTCTCTACCTGACATACAATTGATTTTGTCAGAGTTGATGAGATTATCTAATCGTCTCCTCTCTTGTCAGTGACATAAAGAACTGGAAGTGGAATAGGTTCAGGCTTAATCGGTTTTAAGCAGCTGTGCTTGAGTACTTAATAAGAGAAATGGAAATTGGTACCAGGAAGATTCTCTGAGAAACTTTTCCAATTCAATTCATTTAGAACATGATTCAGGGCCCTTTGTACATGAATCCAGGAGCTGCTGTATGCTGATGACTGTGCACTTAAAGCCCTAAAGTAAGAAGATGTGAAAATGATCACCAAGCCTCCTGTAGACTCTGCACTATGACGAGACTGAAAATCCCGAGAGAGATGCATTTGGTCCCAGCCCCTCCCAAGGAAACCCTCAATCCAGCTAAATACTTTTAATAAGAATGCAGAAGAGAGAAATGTCCATGAATTTGGCCATGAAGTCTTCACATAATCCTTTAGCTGTGTAATTTTCAGCCTAGGAAGTCAGGCGAGAAGAGCTCCTGTATCCTTGAATAGGATGCTGGCGGCAGTGGTACCACGCTGTGGCTTCTGGCTTGAAAACAGGACTCTTCAGAGATACCTGAGCAAAGCCAATCCAAGGCAGGGATTTCCTTCCTAAAACACCTCCTAGCCTTCATGAGCCTAGGAACACCACACAGCACTTAAACAGTGAAATCACCAAGAGAAAGGGAAAAAAAGAGACAGAGAGAAAGAAAAACCTGGCACTAAGTGTGAGAAGAACATTTGTTTACCCTGCAAGAGCTGAAATAAGAGAAGATCGAGCCTCACCTTCTCCATTCTCAGGTAGGAATGTCTCTACTGGGTGCTTCAGATCTGTCCTCCACTCTACGTACATGCACATCCCCAAAGGCTTACAAGGAAATTTTAGTCAAGAGGCAAATTTGCAAATACAGAATCTGAAAGTGAGGATCAACTGTGTTTATTAAAAAAAAATAAAGGAAGCCACAGTTTAGATCTACCTCAAGGCCGGCCATGCACAACCACATAGCCAAAACTTGAGTAATAGCTCTAATCATCAATGAAACACAAAGTACAAGCTTTACCTTCCTGGCAACATCGGTCAGTGAAATGAAACCAACCAGCTGTAGGCAAATCTGCTTAACCTGCTCTGCCTTAAACAGAATGTGAAAGTCTAACAACCTAATCGCAAAGAAAAGACCAACATACTTTCTGCTTTGTGGTTTATAAACTGTGCTTTAACTGCTGCGGGCGAGGGGGCTTCTTTCCACTTTGAGATGGTTTGAGAACTTCTTCTGTATAGACAAGAATATCCTACAACTTTTAAATTTGATCCAATTTTATTTTTAGGAACTGTTTTTAGCAACCATTACTTACTTGATACTCATCTCAGCTTCCCAAAATGACTGTTATTATTATGATCTCCACTTGATGAATAAGTACATGGACGTGTAAGTGGGTGAGGAAATTGATCAAGGCCACATAGTAAGTGAAAGAGCTAAGATTAAGACCCCAGCTGTCTGACTCCATAACCTCTTTACAGCACGATTGCTCTATCACTCCTCACCTGCCAGTGTATTGTTAAAAAGAAATGAAAGCCAATTTGTGTTGCTTTGGGAGATTCTCTGCACTTTGGAGGCTTCATACTCAGTGACAAAAGGTCAGTCAATGAGCACCAATGAGTTTCCATCATTTTATCAAGATGTCCCTCTTCCCAGCAAGGTAGCCAGAATCCAATTTTTTTTTTTTATAATGCTATAAAAGACTGAACAAGAAGCACAAATACATAGAAAGTCATCATCATGGACGGTGCTGCAGCTCAAAGGAGTAGGGTGCCGACCCCATATGCTGGAGGTGGCAGGTTCAAACCCAGCCCCCGCCAAAAACTGCAAAAAAAAAAAAAAAAAAAAAGAAAAGAAAGTCATTATTACTTTTGGGAGAGTGCAGTTCAGATTGGTGTAATGTGAAAGGTACTGACATTGTCTATTACCAGCTTATAAAAATGGTCAATAAGGAAAGAGAAAAACTCAAGCTAGAACAGCCTCTGCAATAGCATTTGGAATCTTGTCATTGCCAAGCTAAGATGTAATCTAGATGTACCTTGGCATTTCAGTGTTCTTTAGCTGAAACAAGCAAATGAGAAAACCTGAGGGACTCTAGTGGTGTTGCTAGTCCTCTTCTTAAATGGTTTTAGCAACCTGTTAGAAATAAGTATACCTTCCACTGACCTGATGCTGCTTTTGCAAATCAAGCAATAAAGTACTTCAGAATTATGGGAAGATCAAATTCTTTTGATTCACTTTTGGGTAATAAAGCAGGCAGGTAATCTGTGATGTTCTGCAGGGAACCACACAAGAATGTTTGCATTAGAAATATAATCAGATGTAGCTGACCCAAGTAGACAGGCAATTAATTTTGCTACTTAGACCTCAGGAGCCAGTGATCCAGGAATTGGTATTCACTAGCTGGTTATTCAAATCTCTTTAAAACTTGGTGCAGTCCTTATGTATTAAAATATGAGAGATGATGATGACCAGCAGATACAGGTGTCTGCCATCATCAGTTTCAACGTGAGTTATTGAGTCACTAAAATGAACAGTCATAACCCCCTTTCACTCCCTTCCTCACTATGGTAACTGGCAAAGAAAAAAGCCACAATGCCAGACATAAATTCTATCTCTGTGTGTGTGTGTGTGTGTGTGTGTGTGTTTCAAAGGCAGGCTGAGCATATTTTTTATCTTCTAGCTTCATTGAAGTATAATTGATGAGAAAAAATGTATTTGCACAATGTGATGGTTCAATATGCATATGTAACGTGAAATGATTTCCACAATTAAGCTACCTAACTTAAATCCCTAACCTCACATAGTTATGTATATGTGTGGGTGATGAGAACATTTAAGATATACTATACTATCTTAGCAAATGTAAGATTGTGTATTAACTATAGTTACCGTGCTCTGTGTTATATCTCCAGAGATTATTCATCCTTCTGACTAAAACTTTGTACCCTTTGACAAAAATCTCCCCCACCTTTCCCACCAGGGAGCTCCAACCACCCACCACTGTGGTCTCTGCTTCTGTTAGTTTGACTTTGAAGAGTCTACAGACAAGTGAGATCGTGCAATATTTGTCCTTCTGTGCTTGGCTTATTTCACATAAGTAATATCCTCCAGGTTGATCTTGTGTTGTCAAAAATGACAGGACTTCATTATTTTTTAAGGCTGAATAGTATCCTACTTGCATACACACCACATTTTCTTCATTCATTCAGCTGCTGATGGACACTGAGGACCTGGTTATTGTGAATAGTGTGGCAATAACATAGGGGATGCATGTATCTATTCAAGATGCTGATTTTATTGGGGGCAAGGAATGTATACCAAGAATAGGGATTGCTGGACCACAGCGATAGTTCTGCTTTTAAGCTCGGGAGAATCTCCATCTTGTTTCCACTGTGGCTTCTCCTCTTCACACTCCCATCACCAGAGTACAAGGGTTCACTTCTCTTCATCCTCGCCAAACTCACCTTTTGTTTTTTTGGTAATGGCCATTCTAAGGGGAGTCAGGTGCTATCGCTTGGTTTTGATTTGCGTTTCTTTGATGATTAGTGGTGTTGTCCATTTTTTCCATGTACCTTTTGGCCATTTTGTGTCTTCTTTTGAGGAATGTCTATTCAGGTCTTTTGCCCATTTTTACAACAGATGATTTGTCTTCTTGCTTCTGAGTTGTTTGAGTTCCTTATACGTTTTGGATATTAGCTCCTTATCAGATACATAGTTTATAGATTTTTTTTTCCGTCCCATAGGTTGTCTTTTCTCTCTGTTGATTGTTTCTTTCATCATGTGGAAGCTTTTTGGTGTGGTATACCCAGTTGTCTACTTCCCTTTGTTGCCTATGTTTTTGGTGTCATATTCCAGAAACCATGGCCAATATACTAATATCAATTTTTCTGTCTATGTTTGACAGAGATTAAATTGAATCTGTAGGTCACTTGGGGTAGCAGGGACATGTTAGCACGTATTTTTAATTCTAAGTGGATCTAAAAAATGAACACTTGCTTACAGGATTCAGGAGTTATGGGAATTTATCATTGAATGGCCTGATGGCAGAAGTTGTAAAATGAGACCATGTGGATGTCATCAGCACATTTAATCCCAGGGAGAACTCACTGAGTATTCAGTGTACATAAAGAGTTTCTATGAAGTTTAAGATGATGCTAGTACAAGCAAAAATACAAGAAAGTATACCCTGCAATCTATTAATTTGAAATGTAGACCTTACAATGTATTAATTTGAAAATTCACTACTTCAATTAAATGTGAAAGATAATCCTATTGCCACTGAAAAATATCTAAGCACAATAAATCCAGCAACAAGACCATCCCTTCCTCAGAGTATATTTATTTAGCCTGGTGCCAAATTCATATCAGGACATCAGTCAACTTTATAGTCACACTAGGTTCAGCCTCAGAGCTTGAGGACATACTTTTGTTATTTCTAAAAAATGGTATAGCTAAAGTCTTTCTTTCTACATAGGGTGTTCAGAGAGTAATTGTACAGCTTTAGCAGGCTGGAGATGGGAAAGCAACAGCACTAGATAAACAAATGATAAGTCTCCAAGCATTTGAAAACTTAATTGGGTAGCTTCAAACGAAAGTGTGTGCCTATCTGGGTACTAGTGAAGGAAGGTTTGTTAAGGAAATTATTAGCACCTCTTGCTGTTCTTATTAGTTCAACAGCACCAGAAAGCCTTTTAACTATAAAGATAAAATGTTACATATAAAACCTAAACTCATTTTGCTTCAAGCTGCTACGTCATGAGAAGATACGGGCTATTTTCCCCATTGGTGATGCCATTTACCGTTGCCTGTTGTTAAGAATGTCTTCCTTCTATTTTTGTCCAAATTTACCTTGAAATATGGACACTGCTCTATAAAAGAAAAATTGCAGTAAAATTTAGTGTTCCTTTTTGATCAATTCAAGTTTATAACTGTATTCCAATTACTAGCTTAGTTTTAAAGACACGGTGAACTCAAAGTTGGTAGCATAACCAAGGCTCTAGGTCTCTCATGTGGACTATTTTTTCTTGCTTTTATCATCATCTAAATATTTTATATATGCTTTCTGGTACAATCATGTGTTGAAGAATCGTAAGATGACTACTATGTAGAATTATTGGATTTAGCAGCAAATAAAAAAACAGGACACAAAGTCAAATTAAATTTCAAGTAAACTTTATTGTAGTGTAAGTATTTTCTAAATACTGAAATATTAAAAAATTATTTATTGGTTACCTGAAATAGAAATTTAACTGGACAGCTTTTATTTTATCTGACTGTGCTATCTATTAAAAAGGGACTTGGAGCTTAGAGGGATACAAATAAAAATTAGATTTAGTACTACCTTGAACAGAAATATGCCTATGGATAAAGATAAGTAGTGGATTACATTGCATTCCCTAAAACAGAGAGAGAGAGAGAGTCAAGGTTAAAAAGACCCAAAGAATGATAAGCAGTAGGAGAGGATATGCTAGAAGTTTCTCAATTTCGCTAACATATGATATACAAAAGAGAGTAGTGAGGAGTAAGGACGAGGCAGCGACCAGACCAGGCTGAGGGATTTAAACTTGATGCACTAAATCAGGGTCTTCTGATTAAAAAAAAAAAAAAAAAGGAAGCCACCAATGCGACTTATAGGTGTAATTTTAAGTTTTCTAGTAGGCACGTTAAGAAATGTAAAAAGAAGCAGGTTTTCTCATGGGGAAAAAACTAATTTTTGAAAATTTTAAATAAGCAGAAATTAATTTTAATAATATATTTTACTGAGCTCCAATATACAAAATAGTATCATTTCAACATGTAATCACTATAAAAGTTATTAATGAGATAGTTTTTTTATATGTTCAAAATCTGGTGGGCATTTTACACACTTTCAGGACATTTTCCGTCAGACCAGCCACCTGTCAAATGGCTTGTTCTGACGTGTTGGACAGAGCAGCTGTGAAAGTAAAGACCCCCTCAGGGTTTGTTAGTTGGGAGTCAAGGGATCAATTTGCGGCAACTGTGTTGATCTCAGCTGGGTGCAGTGGCTCACACCTGAAATCCCAGCACTCTGGGACTCTGGGAGGCCAAGGCAAGTGGATTGCATGAGCTCAGCAGTTCAAGACCAGCCTGAGCAAGAGTGAGACACTTTCTCTTCTAAAAAATACAGAGAACTAGCCAGGTGTTGTGATGCCCACCTGTAATGTCTGGTGGCTGAGGGAGGAGAATTGCTTAAGCTTGAGAGTTTGAGGTTGCTGTGAGCTATGGTGATAGCATTCTACCCAGGGGGACAAAGTAAGACTCTGTCTCAAAAAAAAAAAAAAAAGAAAGAAAGAAAGGAAAAAACCTGCTGATCTCATGAAAGTAAAAAGTAGAAGAGCAGATAGTAGAGTCTGGGGGAGGTAGGAGGGAGGGAGAGATAGAGAGCGATTTGTTACAGGATAAAAAGTTACAGCAAGATAGGAGGAATACGTTCTAGTGTTGTATACCACTGTCAGGACTAGTTAACAGGTATCATAGAGTTTCAAGCAGCTAGAAGGTATCATAGAGTTTCATGCAGCTAGCTCTAAGGTATCATAGAGTTTCAAGCAGCTAGAAAAAGGACGTTAACAATTCCCAGCACAAAGGAATGACAAGTGTTTGAGATCATGGATATGCTGACAATCCGGATAGGATCACTCTACATTATACGCACCAACCATCACTACCTACTTCACAAATATGTACACTCTTTGTCAATGTTAAAAAATAAATAACTAAAATAGAAGCACACACACCAAAAAAAAAAAAAGAGTTACAGGATCAGAGTAGAGCTTCAGATTAGCCATATTACTACATGGGGGGAGGGGGGACTGGGAAGGGAAAGAATATTTAATGCGCTATTCTAACAGTCCATGAAATAAAGAAAATCGGCCCCTGCTTGGTAAATAGAGAAGGAGGCCAGGCAAGACAGAGGAGGTGATATTTACTCACGCTTACTCCATACTCCGTTGTAGACTCAGACCTCTGCAGATAGATGAAGGAAGCAGGAGACATTTTCTCTGATGTCACCAAGCATGTTATCCAAAAGGAGAGAGACAGCCATCATAAGACACTCAGAATGAATGTACAAATCTGTAGGAGAAAACAGAAAAAGTTTTGCGGGAAAAGATGCTTTTTAGAATTTATTCACTTCTTCCCAGTTTTTCTAGAGCTAAACGCAGAAAGATTATACTTACTAAAACAGATACATCTTAAACTTTGTTTAGTACTGACAACCTAAAATACAGAATTCTATTTCATGGGAATTTGTAAACTGAGGGAAAAAAAGGTTGTAAGTATTCAAGGAGAGGAGAAGGGCCTACATCACTGAACCTGCCGTGGGAGCAGAATCTCACTTGGGTCTCAGGACCCATTTTTTTCCACTAGAAAAATATTTCCACGTGACTTGTTGGGACAACGTGCTTCTAGCCACAGTGCTTCATAAGGATGCCTTTTAAACGAATGGATCCTGTCCTTGGCTCCTTTGTATAAAACAGTGTGTTTGAGAGGGACGTTATTGTTCTGCAGTCTCGCTCAGCCATGTTCACGTATAATTTTTTATCAATTACTCCCGAGACATAGCATTGTTGCCCACATTTTTTTCAGACGGGAACTGAGACTGAGAGCTGGTGGGCCAAGTAAGAAAGAAAAATCCCGATTTGTGGCCATTGATTTTATATCCTGAGACATTGCTGTATCCTAAAAAGATGTCTCAGAGAAAGAAGCAATATAAGTGTTTAGGTAGAGAGTGTGTTTAACATCAGTACATTGTGAGAATATTTGTCACATACCCACACTGCGCTTTTCTTTTGCCATCTACCGGCGCTCCTGTAAGACAGCATGCGGGCAAGGGCTCGCCGGGGACTCAGCCCGTTCAGAATCTCCTGATTCTCCATGAAGTAGGTGCATTTACAGCACCGTTGGCCTTCACATCAGTCTCTTTTAATTTGTTGGATTGTTTCTTTACTGTTTGCAGGTGAGCCTGAGGAATTTATAAATGATTTTCTGAGTAGGAAAGATGGGAGTTTCAACTTTACTGTGCCCTAGTCTGATTTCCTTCGAGGCAGGTATTTAATCTTGCTGAAGTGTCCTGATACACATTATTTGACTAAATGAGAAGCAAAATATTTGGAGGGATATAAAGGCATGCATTGAGTTATACACACACACATTTTATTTCTTGACACCTTGCATTCGTTTGGGAATAAATCTGTAAATTCCTGCTAAAGACAGTTAGCATGCATACGATGTGGGGCTAGGCTACCCCATAGAAATAAATTTATATACCCATGATTCTAAGAGCAGTCTGAAGCCCTTAGCAGTCTTACATGAATGCATGATGACTGCAGTAAAATATATTTATCCCACAAGTGAGGAGAGAATTGATTACTCAAGAGAGCTAAAGTCATAACTAATTCACAAGACTCTTTCTTATGACAAAGATGAATATTCTATATGTCATTCTGACCCATAAAAATATACTGTTTTTGTATAGTAATAATTCATCTTAAATATATTATGGACATATTTTCCTATAATTGCCAGAGAAAAATCATTTGGCATTCTCGTGTTCAAGATAAGCTCAGGGATTAAAAATAATAAGCAACATTAAGTAGCACTGTTATGTATGCCCCAGAAGCGCACACATACCATGTTGCACAGAAGATGTAAATGTTTTCTTTCTGATATTTGTCAAAGAAGTATTGTTTGTGCGCGTTTGTGGGTATTTTTGTGTGTTATGGCTCACTTGGGGAGACACTGAAGCTTTATTCAGGCAACTCTATTTGCAGATGAACAAATGGGCAAGAAACGCGTCCCCTACTGGGACCTTTTGATTCAAGTAAAAGTTATTTCCTATTTCTTCTAATCCACCGCTTTACCATTGCCAATTTAAAACTTATTTTTTATTGAAAGATAAAGGCATAGGCTCACGTGTATAAATTCTTTGACATCTTTTTGAATCCATTATAAAAGTTTGGCATTTTGTCCTTTTCTTTTTTTAATTGGAACATTGATGGAAGATAGAAGTGATCAATGGAGGACCTTAGGATAGGGCACTTGTGAAAGCATTTTAATGAACAAATTTTGGTTTTAGTTGATGTAAATGATCTTATCTGATGGCTTAGAACATATGTGCTTTGTATATTATGCCTAATGTTGGCAAGAAGGAAAGATTATTTAAATATAGGATGAATTAAAATGGCACGAGTTAGAAAGCTTGGTGTTGATGTCCTCTTACACTTAGGCATTTCAGACCACAAATGGGCTAAAATACTGTTTTCTTCTATCTATACTGTTTCAAGAAATGAAGGAGAGGATGGGGGATGTTGGGTTTTCTTAGGCTAGAGTTGGGGTTGCTGCAGCAAAGATCGGATGATCCATACCCTCGGCCCACACGTTCCTGTCCCAGAACACATGGAGCTTCCTATGGCTCCACCTTTGGAAATTAGTGTCTGGATGGTCATTTTCAGTCTAGTACTTTCTAGGGATCTGAACTTATTGAAGTGAGTCACTTGGTGTGGTCCAACTGGTCACATCCAAGGCCTGGTTAAAATCAGCAATGGTATCTGTCTCTTCATTGGTAGGTGACAGAAAATACCTGGGGGAGTTACTGGATAACTTCCCTTGTCCTTAGTTATCCTTTCATTGTGTATAGCAGTGATGCTAATGGTAATAATTTCTTACAGAAATATGTGAACCACTTTTAGTCCTCAAAGCCTTTCTACAAAGAGCTTTCACATTGATTCTCACCATACCAGTATGAGAGCATAAAAGAAGATGCACTGAGGAATACTGTAGGCAGTAGGTTGAAGAATTTCAGGTGGTCATCCACTTATTACTCACCTGCCAAGCCCTGGGCACTGTTAGACCAACTGGTTATGAAGCAGATGGGACCAAACCTACAGCCTCTGATTCCAAGCCCAGAGTTCTTGTTCTCCCTTCTTTTGGTCCTTGTCTGCCCTTTCTTTTCCCTTTCTCTCTGCTCACACTGTCCTGTCGCTTCCCCTCAGGCTTACAGACCAGCCTTCCCTTTCACCCTGTACATTATTTATTCTCAGTTCAAAGGCAACAGACGTTGTCCCATCCCTGGGGGAAACCCTAATAAGCTCAGGTGAGGTGCAACTCGACACTGAGAGCAGAGGGAAGTGGTGTGCACTGTTCAAAGTACTAAGACATGGGCAGCACCTGTGGCTCAAAAGGGTAGAGCACCGGCCACATGTGCCCAGAGGTGCCGGGTTCAAACCCAGCCCCAGCCAAAAATAAAAAAGTAAAAAGTACTAAAACATTCCAGGTTATCAATAGCTACCTTCCAGATATCCTTGCCTAAAGAATGAAGCTTCTGTGAAAATCACCACTTGATCTAATGTCATGGACTCTGCTCACCGTAAGCACTGTCTTTAAGTCATGTGAAGTCAAGTATCTACGTCCTATGTGATTTCATCTCGGTAACAGAGTGGTTCAGCACTTTATTTTGACACATATAGAACTCTAATGTATTAAACAAATAATAAAAGCGGAACTAGCTCAGAAATGCTTTAAACATTCTCTTGGTAGGAAAGGTCCTATGGGAATAGATAATTGTGTCCACCGATAGCAACTGTGTTCTGGATAACGCAGGAAAAGATTGCTTCCTCAATTGTGGAGTGATGATAAATGTCTCTGTGAGCAAAAAAGCAATAACAAAAGATGGGTGCTGGATCCTCCTCTGTTAGCTATCTCGGAAATGCAAATGTTTGTTGATTAAATGCATCTTAGTAGCCAGTAGTGACACAATGTGGGAACAAAAAGAACAAGCCAGTGTTTGTTATCATGAAGCCTGTGCTCATATCCTGAATGTAAAACAAGAAGTTTAGGGGAAACTCAGATATCGCTGCCTCACTTTATCGTGCATAAAGCTGTGGGATGTTTATTCTTCACTTCCTAGTAGAAAAAAACTGATTTTAAGAAATGAGACTCGATGGAGTGGACAATTATCAAATGGCTTTTGTAAAGGACATTTAAAATATACTTTTAAAAAACTACTCCTAATCTATGTACAAATTATACGTGTACATAATAAGTATGCTATTAGACTGCTATATAATAGTTTTGTAAGTATCCCAGTGCGTCCACACAGCGCCCCCTGTGTGAACTGGCAATAGGGAGTAAACATTTATCTTGGTGTTTCCTCTCTTCTTCCTCTTTTCAAGCCATTTTAGATTATTAATCTTCATAAATGGTCTAGGTAGGCAGCCAGAACTCTCTGAAAGCTGTGTTTAGGGAGGAAGAATACATGTTGCTGACCAAGTGTCGAGCGAGTTAATGAACCCAGTTTTGGACCAGTCTGACCTGCTCACTCACAGTCCTCCCTGGGTGACCTGCACTGTAATTCAGGCACCCCCCAGATGCCTGCTTTAGTCTCTCCCTGAACCTACTTCTTCCAATGCAGCCGTCTCCTTCCCAAGTTTTGTGTGGGCTATCACCAATATGGGCCTGGCTTCTGACCTAAATTTTACAAAATTTCATGCTGGGCCTACCTCACACTAAGCCTTGTTAATATGCCAGTGAGGAGTGCATGCATTACCCATCCTCAGTAAACCATCTACATAATCATAAGAAGTAGCCTTAGAAATTTTCTCTTATAATATTTATACATGCTTTGTTGTTTACTTAAGGGATAGAAGATAAAAATTGACAATGGTAAAATGATATTCCAACCCTATACTATATTATTGCAGGTGAGAGAAAGCAAGATTGTATTTTCCTTTTTAAATGCGAATAGTATATTAAAATGGGAGAGAACTTGAGTCTGATTCCCAGCTCTGTCACAAACTAGCTGCATAATCTTATGCGACTTAATAGGTTGTGTCTCTCCCACAAGATTTTTAATTTCTTAAAAGTACCATTGATGTTCGTTTCATATGACGCTTCCCCGGCGCTTGGCACAATGTCATCCGCATAGCAGCTCCCTGATGCACAAATATCCCCATCGGTTTGCAGGCAGATGGAGAATGAAGGGTAGACCTCAGGGGAGAATGTCGATTTTGGCTTTATCAGTATAAAGGTACAACTTGAAGATCTTTGAGTGGGTGGGAGGAAGGAAGGGGAGAGAGCAGATTTTGAAGTGAGGATATTGGACACTAGAAAAAAGGAACTTTGGGACCACAGAAGTTTAGGGGCGGTTGGAAGAAGAGAAGACAATTAATTAGATCTTGAAGGCACATGAGTTAAGTAGAAAGCAAAGCAGGTTAGTGCTATGGGTGGACGCTAAGGGAGGAGACCATTTAGAAGACAATGGTTCTTTTCCAGAGCAATTTTGCACCCCCACCCCAGTAGACATTTGGTAAAGTCTAGAGACATTGTTGATTTTCACAAGTAGGTGGGTATATGGGACATCCAGCAGGTGGGGACCAGTAGTGGTGGATGCCCTGAAAATATGAGAAAAGTTCACTTAGTTTGGTAATTTAGTTAGTACTAACTTTTTTAAGAGTTTCTTTAAGTTGTGAGGGGGTAAGGTAGGGGAAAGTAAATAGTAGACAAAGTTTTCAAGACACGACCATTTTTGAAAAGTTGGAAAGGAAGGTGGAAGGGGAGCAATGATTATTTTGTTTCTAAGAATCAAGGGAAATTGATCCTATTTATATGCTAAGAAGGAACTGCTATAGACCCAGCTACTCGGAGGTTGAGACAAGAGGATTGCCTGAGCCCAGGAGTTCTAGGCTGCAGTGAGCCATTATCACACCACCATGAGAGAGAAAGATGGAAAGAAGGGAAGAAAGAGAGTTTTTGTAAATGTGAAAAAAGAACAGGAATGGACATTCCTTCCCTATAACAATAAGGAAAGTTAAGTTAGGGGCAGTGTTGTTTTGAAGGTGAGGGCGAAGAAAGAGGCAACTGGCAAAAGGAATTTTAAGATGCAATCAATGAGATGCTGAAGAAGTTCACAAAAGAAGAAAAGTACAAATGGTTGAGATTAAAAGAGGGAAGCTCAGGGACTGGAAAACAAATTCATACCCGTTGTTGAGGGAGATGAATAAAGAAGAGGGTGGGGATGACTGAGGGAGGACAGTAAACAGTTGAAAGCTCGGCTGACACTGGAAAGCAAAAGCAGTGGGTTCACTCATCACATTCACAGTAGTTCCTCTAGGAGTGCTTAGTAAACCAAAGGAAGGAAATGAAACACAGACGTCCAGCTGATCTGAGGGTGAGGAGTTGGCAGTGCACCTGTCTGTCCGATCTAGGGCCTCCAGAGAGGCCAGAAGGACAAAGTTGGGAAGGGTGGCCCACGTTTGGGGGGCGGGGGCAGGAATGTTCTCTCCTGCATGGACAAAGAGCTGATAAGTAGGGGAATGGAGGGATAGAGGAATGGGAAATCTGGGAGAGGGCAAACGTGACCCAGGGAGCCAGTTTTAAGTGATGAGGAGAACAAAATTGTTTCCTTTATATCCCTTCAGGAAATAAATCCCCCCTGCTGTGGCCAGCCTCCACAGCAAAGCAGGAACGGAGGCCACAGGGGAGAGGGATGCTCTGTCCAGCACTCTTGTCTCCAGAGTCTCCAAATTTTGTGGATGGAGTTAGAAACTGTCCCTGCCTTCAGGGCAACTTGAAGAGAAAATATTCTGTGAGTTACTTCCAAATTTGCTGGCCTGCTTTGATCATTTGCTTCTAATATTCGCAACACTTAATATGTCTGCAGTCTGTTCTTTTGGGGCTCAAATACACATCTAGTCCAGAATTTATATTTGGACTCTAGTTACATAAGTGACCTCAGCTAAGACTTTTTTTTTTCACGACTTCAAGATGAAACTAATGAGTTCTACCTTCCATGGCTATTTTGGAGATGAGTCATGGAAAACTATAAAGTATATTAGGTTTTTAGTCATTTAAAAAATGTCTATCCTTCTACCTATTCTCATGGAAACATTAGGAGCCCCCCCCCCAGTATGCAATATTCTGCCCAACCAACTTAGCCCCTATTATTTCCAACCAACAGAACTGGCTGATCTTTCATGAATTTTCTTTCTCAGACAAGATCAACTTTGTTGTCTTTTTTTTTCTTCTTTTAAACTATAATATTTCTTTTCTAAATGCCAAACACACAAGCTTTATATCCCTTCAGGGAATAAGGAAAATTGCTTAACTACATGAAGTTCTGTTTTCCCCTTGAATGGTCTTGCAGATCTTTGCAATGACTCCCCAGAGATAATGTGTACAAAGTGCTCACCATGGTCCTGTTGTGAACAGGTACCCAGAGAATGGGCACCATGCAGGCACTGATTCCATAAGGATGGCAAAATTCTTGTAACAATCCCCAACCATAACTATAATATCATTAGATTCTTGACAAAAATTGCCATTTGTTGCCTTAAGCATTATGGCCAATAGTAAGCTGATTTATGGTTTTAAATCAATCCACGGTGGTTCTCACTATATAATTAACATCCTGAGACAGACATACAGTTTAAATTCCAAAATATGTTTCAAGTCTATAGTTTAGTTCAAGGACAGTAAACATTTGATAAATACTAAAATCTAGCATGACAGCATTGCACCACTTAGACATTAACAAGAAGAAAAATGGCATTTTTCTGTATTCATCTAATTCAGTAAGCAAAAGCTCTACTATTTCTGGAAATAGGTTTTGCAATTCAATTATAGGAGTCCTTTCCAATATGGTCAGTACTGTGTCTACAAATCATAACTCTTGCCTGTTATGGATAAAACTTAGTCACAACCCAATAGAAGTGTTTTAAAGCCAAGAGTCAGCTTGGTATATTTATAAACCAAGGTTATGCTTACTTTTGCTAAAATAATTGAATTTGTAACAATTATAAGGCTCTCCAGATCTCTTTAATGATGAGTGTTGATTGTCACACTCCAGAAATCTTCCCTCATTAAAAATAAAGTGTTTCAGTCACAGTGGCCCCATCAGCAGGACTTGGTGTCATCGTTATAATAATCATGCATTTGATGGACATGGTGGGATCAAGCTTCAGTTGTAACATAATGATTTGTAAAGCTTTCCAAAGTTAATTATCTTGTGTGTCACAGACAAAAACATATGTCTCTTCAGCCCTGTCTGAGAGAAAATGAGAGTAAAAGGCAAAGATCACCTCCGGAAGGGCATTCACGGAGGTCTTATAGGCGCTGCAATTTGGTTGTTCCTTGACTGTGATCTTGAGTGCAGCGAGGGGGAAGTCTAGAGAATTATTCAGATGTTTGGGATGGATTGATCTGTTCCAGTGAGTGGAGCAGAGGGCGGAAGACTGTGTGAGGTAGGAAAAAAAAGGAGGCGAGAATCTTCAGACAAGTTGAACAGCAGTAGAAAAGCGTGAAGTCTACCTAGACAAACTAACAAAGAAGTGATCTGTTGCCATAGAATGGGAAAGGAGTGACAGGCAAGGGGAGTGGGGACCTATATGTGTCTGCATTTGGTAAATGATCAAAGATTTGGTAAGGCAGAGAAGGGGCCGGGCTCAAAGATGACAATGAGGCTTGCAGTTTGGGTGACGTTTAAATCATGTGCAATCAGTTAAATTAAAGGGTAAATCAACTTAGTAGTAGTTTGATGCTATAAAAGATTTAGATTTGTAAAACCGAAAATGCTAGCAGAAAAAACAAATAGAAGTATGCATCTGAGAGTTCAGCTATATATTATCCTATGTTATGTTTCTCTTTGTGAAATTGTGTAAGGATTTTTTGTTTGTTTTATTTCTACTGTGGAATTACTGGCTCAAGACTATGGCATTATCAATGCTCTTGACATTGCTAACTCGCTCTCTGAAGCAGGTTTACAAATAAAAATTTCCCTCAGCTCTTTCTAAGAGTTTTCCTTTCCCAATATTTGTAATTATTGGAATTTTAAGCCTTTCACTAGCAGCATCTCTCTAGATGGCATTTTCCTAATTACTAATAAGAATGAGCACCTTTTTATATGTTTAATAGCAATTCAAAGCCTCTATTCTCTGAATGCCGAGTTCATATTCTTTGCTCATTTCTCCTATCATATTTTCTTTTGTTATTTGTCTTGTGGGTATTCTTTATATAATACGATGCTAATCCTTTACAAATATCATTTCCTTGTCTGTCTCTTTTAGCTTCATGTACGTTCCACTCTTTCAAAAATATAAATTTAATTATATTACCCCCAAATTCTATTTACTCATGGATATTTTATCTTTATGCAAGACTCACCTAATATGTCATTTCTTTTGTGAGTTATTTTCTGATTTTCCATGGGAAATAATATCTTTTCTTTCTTTTTTCTATATACTTTGTACTTTACAATATAGAGCTCTTATAGCACCTCTGATGATCAATGATGTTGGTTTACTTACATGATGTTTACTTGATAATCTTTAGATTGTAAACTTCTTGATTTTCTTCACCTATCTATCCCCAAAAGCTGGGCTTGTCCAAGACATAATAGGTTTTCAGTTTGAATTCCCTTTGGAAAATAAATATAACCATTTTCACTTAGTTCTGTGGGATATTCAGCCATGCACTCAGCTTTTGAACTCTATCTCACTCATACTCACATTTTCCTATAAAGTCAAACCTCATGTAAGAGGTGCTGAATTAATAAATAGCCATTATTTAATCAATACACTTGAACCACTGGTTTTGTTACTAAGAAGAATAAGACTGTAAAGAAAATAATTTTTCATTAAAGATCTTTAAAACCTTATCATTAAAAAATAAATATCTTATTCACTAGACATTTCTGTACCTTTCAGAAAGAATTAAAATGTTGATTATGAAGATTGTTACTTTCATTTTTTTTAAATGAAGGTGATTATAAGAACTCTGATAAATAACTCTAAAGTAATTTAATCAGTGTTTATTCAAAAAGTCTTTGAAATTCAAATATATGCCTATTCAATATACCAATTCACAAAATATATAGTCCTTTCATTTGCTAAAGTAAAGTTTTTCAGATTCTTAATCCACAGCCTTCCTCATAACGTGTGAGGGTGACCTGACTCATCAGCAGCCTCCCCTAGGATGTGGCAGTGAAGTTGATCTTTGGAATTCGCACACACGCTCTCTGGCCAGATGCAGATGGTCAAATAACAGCTACCAGATTTACCCACTTTGAACTCCATATGTCAGGTCCAAGTTCTTTTACTGTGGCTTCATCTTACTACTTAAAGAGCAGGGACAACCGGGAAAATTACGTATTCTTTTCTTCCAGAATTTGCTTCCAAGCTTAATTTTTTCTTCTTTGTTGTATGTTTTCATGGTGTTATTTTTCTGTTAAGCATCGGGGCTATCTTCAGTATGACTGGTACATCTTTTGTGGCATCATGGATGGTACCTTCTGGAGCTGATAGTCTTCTTATTAAAAGTGCCATATTTTTTTTTTTTGACTGTAGATAGAGATCACTGAGAGAATGGACATTTTTTTCCAATTAAGCTCCTGCTACCTAATTTTCATTGATAATAGCACAGGCAAAAATTGACTTTAATGCTCTGCTGGCTCATTCTGGTTGCAGTGATTGGAGTTGGGTGTATTAATTGGTTACTCCCCCTCACACAAGATTTGATTAGATTCTTAATTCTCTCTTTGAGCCTGTCACGAAGTGCTTTTTGAAGGCAAGGGTACTCTTTTCACATAACTTCATTAAGAACATTGGCTCAGGCTTGGAATACATTTGGAAATCTCAAAGAAAGTTCAAAGGACACCATTCCAGAGGAGCAGGTCATTTTTCTAGATTTACCCTAGGATTTTTATAAATTCCATGTGACTGACGTATCTGCCATGGAATGTTATCCGTTATCTATATTCTATGTGTAAAAATCAGAAATGGGAACTCGACAATTCATATTTGTGAGCTGCTGAGTGTTAAGATTTTATGTTTAAATGAACCCTCAGGAGCAAAAAAAAAAAAAGTTGAATTAATCATACCCTCAGTCTGTATTTCATTATCATTCCCCGTTCCTATGGGAATTGTTTGATTTTTCTCTTTTTACCTGGTACTCCCATTACCCATCCCCCTTACTCACTGGAATGACTTTGATGTATGTCCTTGTACTTTGATGTATGTCCTTGTACAATGAGTGTGCAGTGTTGTGAAGTTTCACAATTTCAAGGATTATAAGGTTTCAATATCAATAGCCTTGCTTATGGTAACTTGAATAAACTAATGCTTTAGCTAAGGCATAAAAGAGGCGAGTTATGGAGTCATAAGATCTCATGGAAAATGTTCAAATCCAGTCAATGGGAAAGGGGCTTCATGTTGGTAAGACATTTAGACTGTCACCCGTTCACAGAACTAGGGCTTTTACTTTAGCTTTACAGAAAAACTTCAAGCTGGAATTATTATTCCTACTTTCCAAATGAAAGGCTGAGTTTAAGAGCGATCAAGTGACTGTCCAAGAGGCATATAGCTCAATTTTGGTTCTAGGATTAAATCTAGGTTTGCACTCTTTTCTTTGAAAATGGCAAGATTCATGTCTGTGAAAAATAGTTTCATGAAGAGATCTGGAAAGATGTCATTGAGGAAGGAGCCTATGGCCTAAGCCTCAAAGAGCAAACCAACTTGGGACAGACTCGCAGGAGAAATGCTTATCCTAAGCAAGGGGCAACTGTGTCTTCAGGAGACAGATAGCATCTTCTCTGGTCTTAAGGGTGGCAACTAGGAAGTGGGAAAGACAGGCGGAATCCAAATCGTTAGACAGTAGCTATTAGGCTGAGAAGTTTGGTTCTGTCTAAAAGGAGTTTTCTTAGAGTTCACAAGATAGTGTAGGGCAGTGGGTGGACTTAGGAGTAGATTCTTCCCTCAGGTATATATGTAGACAAAGTTAAGGTGTGGCATGGAAGGGCTAACCAGAAACATCACCGCTGAAGCTGCCATAACCCTATCTGTAGTCCAGTTGTAGTGCACTAAGCTGAAAAAGATAAAACCAAGAACCAAAACAATCAGTGGACGTTAATAACAACAACCATAATAATAATGATGATGATTGACGTCTTTCCCAGGCCGAGCTAGATTATTTTCATCTATGGTCTCAATTCTCATAACAATACGAAATGGTAATACTGTTATTTCCCTCTTTTACAAATTCACAAAATGAGACTTCTTAAAGTTAGATTACTAACTCGGAGGCACAAAGCTAGTAATGGCCAAGGGCCATAAGAGTCAGTTTGTGTCTGCTTCTCAACTTGTAAATTCTACTGTCTCAGATAAGTAGATGGATAAATGTGTGGTGAGAGCCAACTAGTTTAAACTCAAGGCAGTGTTGGGAATATTTTATCTGATTTCAACTGAGAAAATAGAAAGTGGACAAGTGCTCTCTAAGGAAGCCAGGCCATAGGTTTATAGAATGAATCATCACTTTGAAGGATGTACTTCATCCTCTCCAAGTACTTAGGCAGATAGGGCCGTACATTTTAATAGAGTCATGTGCTGCAAACGGCCTCCAGGGGACCATTTAGCTATCTCCTTGTTGCACCTGAAGGTTTCCTAAAGATTTGAAATGCATTGGTAATGAGGTTTATGTTAGAGGCAAGGGGGTCAAAGCTGTAGTATTATGTGGGTTCAATAGTTACAAGGGAGATGGTCCCAGCTGAGTTTCTTAAGCATAGGAAAATAGCCTCTTCAAACAAGGGGGCTGCCTTGGCTTTCATTCAGCTTCATTTCTCTGCCTCTGAACCAATCCTTCATCCTCTGTAGTAAGGAAGAACTGACTCATTGACTCTTTCTCAGGTCCCAAACTAACGAGGCGCAGAGAGAATTTGGTAATCTGTAATCCAGGTAGAAGAGATTTGAAGCTATCGTTTACATGTGCACTGGTGGCTCAGAGAAGCCTGTGCAGACACAATTGGCCTACTAACTGGAATTCCTAAGTTCCCAACACAAACCTACAAATGTTTCTATGTGGATGCATGATAAAGAATATTCATACTATTTTCACTTTCTGAAACAGTAAAAATTAGGCTGTTTAAGAGGCATGTCATTAGGCATGTCAGCTTTATGCAATATGGGTAGTCCTGTTTATAAATCACATTTTAATAAATAAAAATATTTTTTCAGTTCACTAAAAATGCTTGATATTTGTAGAAACCCTAAGGTCATTCTTTCTACCCCCTAAATTATTTAATGTTATGTATCAAGATTTCTAAATGAGAGGCCTATATTTAACCCTCGGCCTGTTTCATAAAAGATTGTAGGAACTCAAGGTTTAGAAACCTCTAATTTTCTGAGATTGATATAAAAATATAGGGCAATTATTAATAATAAGTATTTATCAGTACTAAATGGTTAGGAACAGTTATGAATTAGACATTTTAATAAATCACATTTGCTGGGGAAAGAAGACAAATAGCTAATTAAGTAGTTGATAGCATTAAACGCTGGGGACGTTACATGCCTCAATCTGCAAACACCCCTGTTCCTTACATCAGTGCCTGTTGGCAAAATGCCTACTATGTGCCCAGAGTTGTGCTAATATTGGGGATACACTGTGATGAGTGGGACAGATACAGGTTCCAAACTCATGAAGCTTAAAAACCAGAGAAAATTAAGCAAGTCCTAGAGGTAACATGTAAAAGTGCACAGAGGGTTAGGAGGGACCAGGATCCTTCATGCTAGCAATTCATTGTGAGCCACTGAGCACACGTCCTCTAGGAAACCACCTGCACAAGGAGGGAGGCAGGCTTTTACAGTTCACAAATATGCCCCAAGTGTGGCCACATCCAAAGCCCATGGTTTCTTTCCCATCCTGCCATCTTGTCTCCTAAGAATAGTTGATCATTTCCTAGATGGTATCCTTCATTTGAAGCATTTAAACAAGAGTGCCTTGAATGAACAATGATCTGCACTAGCTCTAAGGTTTGCATTCTACAGTGGAGAATGGACTCCTGGTCCTTTCTGTTTGCACTTTCCCTGCTGAGGATTCTGTCCCTACAGTTGCCTAGACGCTGCCTTCTAGGATGTGTGACTGGAGATCCCAGCAAGTAAAGGGAGTGATGGTTTTCAAACAGCAGTTGTTCTAAAATACTGCTTCCCAGATTGAATGAGCCTAGTGTCATCAACGCTTTCGTCAGCCTTCAAGGCATAGGCAAAATAGGTTGATCTCTTTTTTGTTATTATGATTTTAATGAAATGAAACATAATAGGGTTTGGTGCTTTTTTTTTTTTTTTCAGTTTTTGGCTGGGGCCAGTTTTGAACCCACCACCTCAGCTATATGGGGCCAGTGCCCTACTCCTTTGAGCCGCACTTTTTTTTATTTTTTCAAATAAAGTACTACGCTTTGGAGGCCCAGGAGATTACTGTTGCATTGGAGTATTTCACTCACCCTTGGAGTGCACTAAGGAACAGCTATTAATTCCTAACAGTCATTGTTCCTTACATGGTGTCCAGCACAGCTATACAAGCATTCCGCCTAATACATGGGGAAGGACTGTGGGCAAATGGCTCCTGTGCACTCTACCTCCCCAACTCTGCTCTTAGCAGGGGGCACCTCGGATGGCTTGACCAGAGAACCCAGGACTTATAACGTCCAAGGTGTTGGATCCTGAGTGATAATGCCATATCACGGAGATGGAAACCCTAGGCCATTGTTTGAGCAGGTGAACGGTATCCAGGATGGGCCTTGCCACCTACTTCTATTATTATTCCCGGAGGAAAACATGTCACCTGAAACTTGGGTTCCAGCACTGGTGTCGTCTCCCTCCGCCCGCGAAAGGAGAGACACCGAGGAGAACTTCCAGAGACACCTTTATTATTATTCTTCTTCTTCTTTCTTATTCCCTTTATTATTCTTCTTCTTCTTTCTTATTCATCCCTCTTCTACTTCACAGGGCGGACGCCCATCTATATATCCTACGTTAGAGCCCCTCCTTCCTTTTTCGCCTAGCCACTCTGGGGCCGCCACCACACACCCAGGTGGGGCTAATCGCGGTGCCCTGCGTATGTCGGCACAGGAAGCCAATTAAGCTATTACGTGGCAAGATAGACAACACGTGGCAGGATAGAGGGTGCTTGATGGCCGCGCCG
>CAUYTI010080388.1:0-24732 GCA_963575145.1 Galago senegalensis
GTGGTCCCAGCTACTTGGGAGGCGGAGGCAAGAGACTCGCTTGAGCCCAGGAGTTGGAGGTTGCTGTGAGCTGTGATGCCACGGCACTCTACCCAGGGGGACAGCTTGAGGCTCTGTCTCAAAAAAAAAAAAAAAAAAAAAGTTATTTTTAGTTGAATTAACAAATATTAATAAAGTTTCTCAGTTTCAATTTCTTATATACTAAATGTCATTAGATAAAATCTAATCTTTGAGGTTAGAACCTCAATAATTTTTAGAAGTATAAGAGATCCCTAGACCTCTTGATTTGAGAGCTGTTGGTCTAGGGAGGATGAAGGCTCTCAGATTCACTACAGGCCTCTCTGTTTTGCCTAGTACCTTATTGCCTCTGGTCTTTTGTTATGAACGTGGTATTACCATGCAATGTGAAACTTAACTGTGTATTCATACATTGCTTTATGGCATATTTTAACTGATTGATGTAATACATATGTTATTTCTTCAACTACATTACAAGCACAGGAGTTCTTGTATTTCTTGTTTTTTTTTTAACCTCAGAATCTAGTATAGTAATATTTGTGTATTATACATAGAAGTTGCACATTAAATGGATTTTTGTGGAATAAAACCAATCCTGATCTTCCTTCTTAGACATCATAGAATGTCAGTGTGGAAAGGGCTTTTGGCCATCAATCTAGTGTAGCCATTTCATTTCATAGATGAAGAAGCAGAACTCTGGAAAAGTCATGTATCCTGTCCATCTTGCGGTTTTAGTCACTTGGAAATTGAATCCTAGATCCTTTCCAGTATACTTTCCTACCTCATCTTAAAGCACATTTATTAAGGGTAAACTAATAATGAATTAAGGCACAAGATTAGTTTAAAATAAAACAACCCATTCTTGTATCTTAAAACATTATTGCAAATCATGTAACATATGAGGCGTATCTGGAAAGTATCGGGCATATCATTAAAAAAATGGTATTAACAGTGGCTGGATATTTTCTGGACAACTCATATTTTTCACTCATTTTTAAATTTTTCAAATGATTAACATGTGTATTGAATACATACAAACATTTGCTCAGTATTGTTTTCCTTAGTTTGTATGGAAAGCTGAGTCAACCCAATGGAAAATGTTGTAGTTAAAGTCATAGTTTAATGTTTGTGTTGGTGTTTTTAGGATGCATGATGAGCTTTCTCCTGCCCAAGCCATTTACTATGTATTGCCAGAGACACAAATTGGAGGTTCAGGTTTTGTTGACCTCTTCATTAATGTGTTTAAACTATTACTTTCTCCTCAGGGTCCAAATGCCAAGCCTGTAGTGTCCTTCATTGCTGGTTTAACTGCTCCGCCAGGCAGGAGGATGGGTCATGCTGGGGCGATTATTGCTGGAGGAAAAGGTGGAGCTAAAGAGAAGATCTCTGCCCTGCAGAGTGCAGGAGTTGTGGTCAGCATGTCACCTGCACAGCTGGGAACCACCATCTACAAGGTGAGCTCCAACGGTGGCCTGAGTGCTCTGTCACAGACCTTCGCAGAACCACTGTCGGTACCTGGAAACCTTAGCCCTTTTTTCATTTTGATATGCAGTTTAACAGTCTTTATCAACTCTCTTAATGTTCTAAAGCCCTAATTGGGCATGATCAAGAATAGCATTCAGATTAGAACTTTCTTCTTTAAACATTAGGATTTATTCTTTTGTAAGTGGCAAGTAGGACATACAAAGAAAGCATCTTGGAGACTGTAAGTATAATTTCCATTTTAGGGGTATAGGGAGAGGATGTGCAGACAACTGCCTTGTGTTTTGTGTCTTGTTTTTTCCACAGAAGGCCTTGACCACATAAGTTTCTGTTTTAAGGGAGAGGGATTAGGGGCTGAGTAACGAGAAATAAAAACTGGATGAAGCAGCTGGGGTGGACGATTCACCTTTAGTTTTTGGTTCTGGCTGTTTGAAGCCATTGTTATTTATAGGTTGAAGGAGTGACTTCTTAACCTCCCTGCCTCCCTTTTTAATGGGACATTGTGAGTTAAAATATTCTAAAAGATTTGATATCTTCCATAATCTCTGCAGTGATTTTCAGCATGATCATTTAAGGCTTTTAGTCAATCTTTATTTTTATGATAGTTATAGTCTTGACTATAGGAAAAAGGAAAGAACAACAAAAAACCTGCTTAAGAATGCTAAAAAGAGGCACTGATTGTTTTGCTGAAAGGGAACAGCATTCAGAGAGAATTTGAAAATTCTAGTCTTTGCCCTTGTCTTAGGGATAATAAAATGGGCTCCTTGTTTTATTGAATCTTTACTTGGTCCTGTCTTTTGGTATATAACAGTCTGTGTCATAGTGTTTGGAAGAAATCTGGGTGGTTAGTGAACATGGAAAAAGAACTTTATTTGAAAGTGAGGGGAAAGGAGAAAAGCAAATGCTTAAGTTCACAATGGAGATGGGTGTTACCATTTTACTCCAGTAAGTGGCAGTAGGCATCTACACATTTTATTCTATTCTCTAATTGTTATAAGCTAGAAAAATATGATTTTCTGTATTGTTTCCTTAAACAATATGTTGTTGAAGGTATTTGGTTATTTCAAATGTTTTTAAGGTTCTTGACATTTTGTTCAAATCCTATCTTAACTGTGTGTGTAGTTTTATTTTCTCTGGAAACTAAGCAAACCTGTTCCTGTTGCCTTATTAAAAGGGCTGGTTATAGTTGCTGTATATGGCATTATAGGTTTTTCTCTATTGCCATGAGAAAATAAATGTTATTTAAGACCTTTCTTTTAGCTTCTGGGACTGCAAGACAAAGTTGAAACTCTGAATGTAGCTTTCTGAAATTCAAGCTGACATGGACTAATTTGAAAGCTGTCATTTTGTGTTTGAGTACCCTCATCCTGGTATATTTTACTTCTGTAATTTGGTTGTTCAACAGATTCTAAAGATGATAGGTTTCAGAGTTATTTTGACCATGAATGTAATTTGGATTTTTATCTTTTTTCCTTCTCTCTTCTTCTTCTCTTCTGTTTCTGAAGGAATTTGAAAAGAGGAAGATGCTATGAAAGAAAAAACAAAGTTTCCTAAAACTGTGAAATGAATCATTAGACATGTCAGCCAGCACTGGATTGCTTCTGTTCAGTGATTAACACCCTACATGCCTACTGCTGGTCTTTCAGTACAAGGAGAAGCCAAAACAAGGTTCACAATGTCCTATATTGAGATGTTTTCACTTTATTGTATAACAGAGGCAGACAATAAATCTACCATTTGATTCAAATATAGTTTTGGAGACTTGCTGTTATTTCAGTGTGAGGGTTGGGGAGAGTGGAGAGAAATGGGGGGTGCTTTTTAATGGGCTTTGTAGAGAACACTGTTAACTAAAACTTCTGAGAGATTGAAGCTGTAATAACTGCAGCATGGTATTTACCTAATTATCTTAGGCATAGAATGACCTTAGGTATCTTTGGAACCATAGTTTCCTCGTGTATCTGTATTATGATAATCTTCATCTTGCAGGGTACTTTAGGGGGGTTAGAGATACATGTATAAAGTCCCAGGCATGTCTGTAGTAAGGCAGTTTGTCATCAGGCTTCTAGAATCACTACCATCCCCCCCATCATCATTGTTATCATATCCTTATCAAGATTACAGGAAAGGTTCATCTGTGTTTCAGTTTTTGCCTAATGGGGAATTTCTGCCTAGTTGAGGAATGGGGAATCTTCACTAATGTGCTTCTCAGTGGTTCCACAGCAAGCTCTCCCCTTTCCCATTCAAAGCCTATGTTTTTTGCCTGACATTTAAGACGTTCACTACAAAAAAAAGTGGAAATGCTACCAGCCATCCTACTTTGCCTGGGAGCTTATTAAAAAGAAGCAATTCTAGTGGGTAATTGACACTAAATAAGAGAAAAGGTGTGCTTGTCATTAGAAACTTATATTCTAAAGAGGGAGAAATAAAATATTCTCAAATTGTGTAATTCCCCTAAAGGAATCAAATAAGAGCTTCAAAAAATAATATTAGGGAGAAGCCCCTGATGAAGGGCTGACTGGGGAGTCCTTCCTAGGAAAGGGACATGAATTGAGACTTGATGACTGCAAAATGGAGGATGAACACCCAGGCGAAGGGGACAGTCTATGCAAAGGCAGGTGGAGGAAGAGCTCACCTTAAGAAGGTGAAGTATTACTGGGTGCACTGCATGGGGTTAGAGGAGGTTTTGAGGGCCCTGAGGAAGTAGGAGTTCTAGGAGGATGTGTGACCATGCCTAGGCTGCTCCTGAGAGGCCACAAAAAGCAGGTGTGATGAGATGGATTCACAGTCCAAGGGATTTTGCCCAGGCTGAGGGACACATAGCAGCTGACTCTGGGATCAAGTAGACTTTAGTTCCTGCATATTTCCTCATCATGACAACTGGTACCTGGGTAGAGTTTACATTATGGGGTATGTGAGGGTCCTCATCACCGGGTGCACTTCTCTGAGGCTTGGCATTGCTTCATAAATCTTTAACACACCCTCCTGCTGAGCTTAGGGCAGCCCAGTCTGATACCACCAGCCAGGGAGAAAGGCACTTCCAGCTCAAGATCCCTCCAGGCCAGAGATCCTTTGGTCTAACTCACAGGGCACTGTGATGATACAACTCAGATGAGGGTCAGGTCACCTGTTTTTGTTCAGGCTGCTATAACAAAACCATAAATTGAATGGTTTAAGCAAATATTTTATCCAAGATCAGGGTGTCATAGGGTAGGGTTCTTGGTGAGAGCTTGCTCCCAAGTTTATAGACAGTTGTCTTGTTCTTTCTGGTGGAAAGAGATTAGCTGTGTCTCTTAATAAGGTCACTAATCCTATTCATGATGATTCTAAAGGCCTCACCTCAAAATACAGTTACATTGTGTTTAGAGTTTCAACATATGAATAGGGGGAGCCGGTGGGTGGGAGGACACAAACATTAAGTTCATTGCCCTAACCTAAAAGAAGACATTCTTTCCAGGGTCTACCCTGATCCCAGGCTACTCTGGACCGGTGTTAGTACCCTGCTTGGTCACCTGAATATCCCTCCTAAGATAACCTGTCTCTCTACTAACACCTCTGCTCCTGTTGCCTAAACTGGTGCTATTCCATTGATGGCTATACCAGGTTATGTTTATCCATTCTCCAGTTGGCTTTTTGTGTTGTTCCCAGCTTTTAGCTGCTGATAAATAAAGCTATTATAATCCTTGTGAGCAAGGATTTTTTTTTCTTTCTTTCTTTCTTTTTATTTTTTATTTTTGTGGGCATAAACTTTTTCTTGCAGAGATACTTAAGAGTGGAGTTGCTGGATGTAATAGTGTGTCTGTATTTAAACTACCTTTTTTTCCAAAGTAGGTGTACTATATTCTATCCCAGGAAAACATGAGAGTCCAGTTTCCCCCACCTTCACTAATATTTGGTGTTTTTGGTCTTTTTAATTTTCTAATGAGGGTGTGAGTGGTATCCCGTGGGTTTAATTAGTATTTCCCTGAAGAACAATGAACCTAAGCACTTTCTGACCTTTGGTATTACTTATTTTGTAATAAGTAATTTTAAGTAATAAGTCTTTTTAAGTCCAGTTTTTGTTTCTTTGTCTTTTAATATTATTGAGTTCTAACAATTCTTTGTATATTCTGGATATATTTTAGATGAGAACTCTCTGAAATATATATTCCATATTTCTCAGATTTCCATTTTAAGAGCTCTGTGTCTTGCCCACTCATTTTTTTATTGGTATCTTTTGATAAAATTTTGATAAAAAGAAATTTAGCCCTTTGTTTTTCCTTAGTTTACTGGTTTCTCATTCTAGGAAATGGTTTTTTACCCCAAATTCATGATGATAATCTTCTATTTTCTTCTAAAACCTATATTATTTATTTTTAAGACCATATATATTATATGAATCTTAAATTAATTTTTGTTTATGGTTTATGGTATGAGGTAGAGATCAAGACTGAGTTTCCTTATGGATAGTCACGTGGGTCTAGCAATATTTGCTGAAAAATCCTTTATCAATAAAATTATTTTCATTTGTGTAGAAAGATCACATATGGGTCTATTTCTGTACTGTTCTCTATTAAAGCTTTTTGTAATTTCATATACATTTAAGCATCAGCTAGTTGATTTCTGTAGGATTATGATTGTGAATGAGTTGAATTCTCTAGCTTATTTTAGGAAGAGTTGTCTAATAATAGTTTTCCATGATCCACTTTTTTTGTTGCAAAAATATACAAATATATATTGATTTTTGTAAATTATATTCTCTGAAACAATGCTAAATACATTTATCACATCTAGTAGTTTTAAAAATAGATTCCTTAGGTTTTTTTTAGTATAAAAATATATGTCATCTATGAATAAGGTTTTGCTGTCCATTATCATGTGGGATAAATTCCCCTCTATTCTAAGTTAGCTGGATGTTTTTATTTGTTAAGTTTTTAAATCTTGAATGGATTACAGATGTTGTCTAGTAATTTTCCTGCATTTATTGAGGTGACCTTAATTTTTACTTTTTTTGTCAATGTGACCAATTTAAATGTTTGATTTTTAAATGTAATTTGCATTCCTATTTATAATTGATACTTTGTCATAATCTTATCCTTGTCCTATGTTGCTGGATCTATTTGCTAATACTTTGTTAAGAGTTTTAATGAATGTGACCATGAAGGATATTGGTCTTAATTTATTTTCTTATATGCACGTGTTGTTTGCCAGATTAGGTATCAGGGTAATATCGTCTTTATACAGTAATTTGGGAAGTGTTCCTTTCTCCCGTCCTTTGTGAAAGAGTTAGTATGAGGTTGATGTTGTTTCCTCCTTAAATTTAATAGAATTCACTAGTAAAACCATCTGAGCTTGAAATTTGCTTTTTGACAGCTTTTGATTATAAATTCAATTTCTTTGATAGATATAGGGCCTTTCAGATTTCCTGTTTGACCTTGTGCCATTTTTTGGCTAAGTTTTACTAACAGCATATTGGGGTGGGCCCTTAAAAACTACAAACTCAGAAATCTTATCCCTTGCAGCTCCTTTGTCACATGCAATCTTCATCATCTGCCAGATTGTGGCCACTCTCTAGGGTTTTGAGGTAATTGTTTTCTTATAAATAATTTGTCCAGATTTAGTCATTGTTATTTAAATTAAGAAGGAAGGTTAATCTGATCAAGCTGTTTCATCATTACCAGAAGGTAGAAGTCCTTCACTGCATCTTTTAACAGAAGTGAAAGGGCTTTTTATCTGGCACCACCACTTCTGCCCTAGAACAAGCAGCGAGCAGGGCAGGATACACCATTCTCAGAAAATTCAGGTTTGTCAAGCTTTTCACCCTGTCCTGTGAGAGTCACACATGCAGTGACTTTGGGATGTGTGCACATCATGAGTGAAGTTCAAGTCCAAGATCTGACATACTTGTGTGGGTTAAATCTCTCTTGGTCCCTTGTCCCCTTTGTTATACAGCTTCTGTTTTAATGCTTCAAACATCTTACACATTTTCCATCTCGCTGGGTCTGCACGCCTACCCTCACCCCTCAGCACCAAACATAGCTGCTGCTTGGTGAATTCACCACAGCCTGTTTTGGAAGCTTAGTTTGTGTCAGACCCATGCTAAGTAAAAGAGTAGGATGTACTCAAGCCAAGAGTAAGTTATCAGCCACACTTTTTCTTAAGTTATACGAAGACCACAGTGAACTTTTATTCTTCAGTTCCTGCCCTAAACCTTCCCCCACCTTAGACGGAGATGCTGCTTTGCCCTCCCACCCTACATTCCCCTGCTGTAGTTCTGCACCTCCCTGCTGCTCCTGTGCCAGCTGGAGCCAGCTCAGAAAATAACTTTTATTTCTTCCATAGAGCTTTTAGCACTTACTGTGTCCCTCAGCACATCCCAGCTCTTTAGGAGGTCCCAGTCTTCAAGATCAAACACATAAATACTCTCTAAATAATCACAGTCACACGTGTCCTCTGGGAGGAATTCTGGTGTCAATACAAAATGAGACCCTCTATTATTCCTGTTTCCCCAGACTCCCAACTTCTATTCTGGCTGATTCTCATCCAGTATTATATTCTAACACCAATTCTCTGACACCAGCTGGGTGTTCTACAGTTTAGTTCAATTCTGACACTAACTACCTGGAGTTAACACAGACCTCATGGGTTAAGGGACTCAGCCTCACAAGACTCCCTACACTTCAGATGCCAGCCAGAAGTCCTAGGAGTGCCTGTGCCACCCCTACTTCTATCATACAGGTTACAAATTTGGGGCTTCCTATAAGCCCCCTCAGATTCAATAATTTGCTAGACTGTTGCATAGAGTCTCTGAAAGCACTATATGTAGGATTACAGTTTTATTAGAGTATAACTCAGAAAAAGACCAATGGAAGAAGAGAATATGGCAAGGCTGGGGGACTGCCCCATGGAGTTGGCGTGTATCACCCCTCTAGTGTGTTGATTTTAGTTCTGAGATAACAGAAAGGAGTTTTTTTTTTTTTTTTGCAGTTTTTGGCTGGGGCTGGGTTTGAACCTGCCACCTCTGGTGTATGGAGCTGGTGCCCTACTCCTTTGAGCCACAGGCTTTTGTTTGTTTCTGACTCAGTCTGTTTGGTCCCTTCCTCTCTAGTTCCTAAGCTTCTGGTTTTGTATCTCCTATCTTGATTCCTGGTCTGACTCCTGGATTGGGGCTTAATACCTATACTGCCATGTATGAATGTTGGGTCTCTTCAGCTTAGGTGACCCTTTGGTTTTCAACAACCTGGATTGTCTTTGGTAGGTGTCTAATAAATGGCACTCCCTAAGGTGAAATAGGCTGGGATTAGCAAAAGTGAGAAGTCATCTTCACCTTTAGATCTGAATTGCAAGGAGTGGAAGCTGTTCTGAAGCTGGTAAGAGGCTTCTGGCTGGAGCTAGAGTCTTGCATAAAGGAACACAACACTGCCCACATGGAGGCCTGACTTGATGGGGTGAGGGGAGTAAATGCCCCACTGCACGTCTTTCTGATCTGCCAGTAGGAGGCCAAATGCACCTGGAAGGTAGAGGGCTGACAAGCACCAGTCATGCCAAACACAGAGCAATGTCTGGGGGCACACAGCAGGGAAAAGGCTGGAGAATGGAACTAGAGGGCCAAATGGAGAATCATAATTTCACCCCTCCTTGTCAACTCTTATACTTGTCCTTTGTAAGTCCCTTTTGGAAGGACACTGGGGAGAAACTAGATATTAGGCATTATGGGAGGCCAGCACAGGACACGCATGGGACAATATGTGCTACCCCCAGGGAAGTCCTTGGTAGAATTTGGCATTATACCAAATATCCTAAGGGGTATTCCTCAGAAAAAAAAGTTACTTTTTTTAATTTTAATTTTTTTTAACACTGTACTCCCAGTGTTGAAAGGGTATACTGGGTTGAGGCTTCTTGAGCGTGCCAGGAGAAAGGTGAAGGTAGTTCTAGGGATGAGGGTTGCAGCTGGAGATGAGCATCCTGGAGCCTAGGAGGTGAAGGGCCTGATCCCTGCAAAGGGTGTGTTCAGTGGGACCTATGCAGCTTCCCTGGAGAGGGCAGGACTCACATCCTGTCGTTTGATATCCAGAATCCTGGTGGCAACTGTGCAGTTATTAATTTCTTGGTCGCAGGCTGCTCTGTGGTTGGTTTTCAAAGTGGTTATCCCAAGGTCGCTTGGTAGGGAGCATTTTGCCTAGAGGATGGCAGGCAGGATGGGATGTGTACCTAAAGCTCACAGGCAGATAACACTGGCCAAGGGCTCTTTCTGTGTAGCTAGATGGGTTTTTTGGTTCCTATTTTCTGGAGGATGGAGAGGGGCTATAACAGAAAAGATCTGAAAAGACTGACTTTGCCTCATTTTTCAGGTGAGAGAGATAAGATTTATGGAGATAAAGCCTAAAATCACAACTGAGTGGGTAGAAAAAGTAAAATTTGAATTGGGGTCATCTTCCTGGCTCCCAGACCTGTGACTCACTAACGTATAAGCCAGTCATTATGAAGTGGGTCAGAGGTGAGAGGGAGGTACTTAGGTAGTATTGTCAAGGTTATCAGAAAACAGTTTTTCAAAGACTGTGAATTATACTTGTGACCTACTCTGTCTGAATTTTGTGTATTCTAGAAGTGGGATTTTAGGTTGGCCATGAGAGTGGGACATAGTCAGAGTGGTCTGTGGCAATGAAGTGGAGTAAAGCCAGGGATGTTGGGTGGGAGTCAGGACTTTGCCTATGGTTCCAGGGGCTCAGAGGTGCACTCTTCTCACTAATAAGCTGACCATGCTTGAGATGCCTGATTCAAGGGGGTTGTGGCAGCTTAGGAATGAATGGCTGTGGGAAAAGGGACTGCAGTTCCATATCAATTCCACTTTATCAAGAATTCCATCAAAGCTCTTTGGGGCTGGACATCTCAGCTCTATCAGATCTGGAATTGAATTTGAAATAGCTCATGATCAAAGGCCTAGTTAAATATGCTGTAGCCCAAGGGAGAATTGAGCTGACAATGTAAAGGTCCATACTAGTGGATTTTATTTAAATAAAGAAGTTCTATCTGCTAATAACTTTTTAGCTCATTAGTATTCTGATATGGAAAGGAAGACATTTTCTCAGCTGCTGGAATAATGACATTTAAATATAAAAGAACTTTAATTTTGACAGTGTGGGTAGGGGTGGCCTCTACAGTGTGATCTAGTTGGTACTTTGGTGATTCCTAGCAGCTGGGGAAAGTCAAGCAATGCTTTAGAGAAGAACGGGTCCCCTTCACATGCAGGTGACAGGTTTCTAGTTATGGGGTGAGAGTGAGGAGGTGCTGAACCTGAGAAGGCATGCCATGGGAGACTCATTCTCAAATATTATCCAGGATGGGCTAAAGTGAGATAAACCATGAAATGTTTCCTCCTTCACTCCAACCACATCATGTGCTTGAAATCCATCTTCTTGCAAGTCTAAATCTGTCCTGTATTTCAACCTAAATGTGTCTCCTTCCTTTTTTATCAATATTCTCTAATCCTCCACCTTGACATTTGACCTCCTATGACCTAATTGTCTGCGTTCTTCCTGGCATTTGGCTGGGTCCTGTCACTTACCTTTCCTATATCTAATCTTGTGCTTCCCAAGCAGACTGTACGTTTCTGAAGGATAGAACTTGCATTTTATGTCTCTGTGTATCTCCCCAAGTTATGTCCTATACCTACTTGGTGCTCAATAAATATTAAAGAATAAATGATACTTTTTAGACTCAGCTCTGCATGGCTCAAAGGAATTGTTTTATGTGCAAAGTTCAGAAATAAAAAGCCAAACTCCACAAAATCGCTTTCTTTTGCATTCTTCATTTTGATGATGTCTCTAAGGTGTGGTTTTCTAGATTTTTTATGACCCTAATATACTCCAAATGACCTTATATTTCTGTTTTATCTAATAGATAGGAGGTGACATGTAAGGGTATAGGGCCCCTGGTCACCTAGAGTCATATACCAAAAACCTGTCAGCATAATCTCCAAAACAGATCACACTAAAATATTTAACTAAAGGTTTTTACCTTGTATCAGATAATTATGCACCATAAAGTTAATTCATACTGAAAGGTAGCAAAAGGAATTTTGCATTTATTGAATGCAATTCAGCCAGTTTGGACAATGGTGATTAAGATTACTCTGGGAAAAACTATAAGTTATCGTTCTGATCCTGGCACTATGTGGAGGTCACTGAACAGGTGCTATTTGAAATACTGCTATAATCTGGGAAAAGAGAGAAGGGAGAAAACAACAGAAGATTTTGAATGATCCAAATTCTGTGCCCAAGGTATTTAAACCTAGAAATTCTTCAACCCACCCACAATGCAGGGACAAAGTCAATTCCTTGAACCTTCAACCTGAACTCAAATTAGCCTACACTTTACCTTTTCTCAGTAGATAATGATAATTGTTGATGATATTTCTCTCTCTAAAAGCATTTTTTAATAAATGAGGGATGACCTGATGTGATGTTTTCCCTCTCCTCTCTCAAAGTCACTAACTATCCAAGTTACTTCAGAGCAGCTGGTTACTCAAAATCAGCTCATGTGAATCCAGCCTTCATCCAGGCAGTCTTGCTCCTAGCCTTCTCTGCTGGAGAAGACCAATGTCACATGTCCAGAAACCCATGTGCAGAAATTCTGCCCTTTCCTTCCTTATCAGGCAAAATCTCTGCCTACAACCTTTTCTCTACAGTTGTGAATTCTTTTTTAGAGTGGCAGCCTGCTCATTTCTACTCTAGTAATTATTATACATGTTTGGCGTAGAGTTATTTACATGCATATCTGTTTAATATCTATTTCCCCCATGAACTGTAGGGTTGGTGAAAGTAGAGATGCTTTGCTCACCCACATTTGCCACTGACAGCTCAGTGCCTGGTACATGAAATGTGCACCTTGAACATCTAATGAATACGTGAGCAGGTGATTCCATGGCACTGAGTAAAAACCCCATCGCATTATAGTTTAGTTTTTATTTATGTTGTTTGTTTGTTTTTACATTATTACTTCTTTTGTTGCACATTCCTACACTTAGAAGGTGGGAACTATGTGTTTTTATCATTTGCATGAGACACATAGGATCGGTGCTTAAAAACAATAACAGTTAAAAAAGAATCCTCTGACATATAAATGTCTTAACACAATAACTAAGAAAATGCCGTGAAGTAAGTTATGTTGACCAGTTTGATGAAAGCATATCAAATTATGTATAAAACCAGCACATTGTACCTCATGATGGCATTCATGTACACAGCTATGATTAAGAGAAAAAAAAAAAAGAATCCTCTATGCCCTCCCCAGTGCCAGTGCTACTGTAGTACATAGACAGTGATTTTCCTGACTTTTTGCAGTGAGGTATCTGGGGCCTATATGGTTTGTCTTCTGTTGGAGTAGCAGAACTGGGGAAAGAATCTCTGACCCATGATGCTTTTTTTTTTTTTTTTTGAGAGTCAAGCTGTCTCTCTGGGTAGAGTGCTGTGGTGTCATAGCTCATAGTAACCTCCAATTCTTGCTCAAGTGATCCTCTTGCCTCAGTTTTGTTTTATTTTTAGTTAACACAGGGTCTCACTCTTGCTCAGGTTGGCCTTGAACTCCTGAGCTCAGGCAATCCACCTGCCCTAGCCTCCCAGAGTGCTAGGATTATAGACATGAGCCACCATGCCTGGCCCCCCTTGCTGCTCTTGTGTCTGCTTCTCTATCCTTGTTGGAGATAGGCTTTAAAAGTAGGAAGCAAGAAATTCATATTCCCTTTGTTGGCAAGAGCACCTAATATAGTGGAGCCATGATCCTCAACTTGGCCACAGGGGGTTTGCTGGGGAAGCTTCCAGTGCCTGGGCTCCACATCAGAGTGGTTACAGCATAATCTTTGTGTTGGGTCCACCACTGAGGTGCTTTCAACTCTCCTAGGTAATTCTAATGTGCAGCCAACTATGAGCAACTTTGCTCTATGGAATAAACATGGCTGTTGCATTTTTTGCAGATGGTTTTGTAGAATTTCCACTGGAACTGGTCTAAGTTTTCTGTTATAGATTAAAGCAAAGAAGCTTTGCTCTCAGGCTGTGATTCTTTTTCTTTTCTTTGTCTCACACAAACGTGGAAGGAACAACCCCAAAAGTCTTTGGGTCTTGGAAAACTTCGAAAGAGAAGTAGGGCTTTGGGGTCTGCAGTATTTCTTTTAATTCCATACATTTTTGCTTTTGTCGGCAGGGCAGGCATGTTTTATGAGGTCTACAGCCAGGGAGGCCAAAAGTAATTTGAAATAATTATTGCATTTGGGATGTCAGAGTATTTAAAAGAGTGTATCTCTAGGAGAGACAGAAATGCCATTTATCTAGCCTTAGGCCTTTGAACCTAGGGTTCTAGGTGCTTGTTCATTATGTAATAAAAGGGCTTAAGTTTGATTCTCAACTTGAGAACTGCTTACCATATGTATGGATATGGGAAAGCCACTTCACTCCCTGAACCTCAAAATACTCATTTGCCAAATGGGGAAAATGCTACATACCTTACTGGATTCTTGCAAGGATTAAATGGATAATGTTTGTAAAATGCTACAGCACAGTACCTGGTGCATAGCAAATACTCCTGATGTGCCATCTGTTGGTGATAATAAAAGCAAATGTAAGCTTTCCTAACACTCTATGGGGCTTGGCTGTAGGGTCTGTGACAGGAGGAATCATATTATTGGTGTTTCTATGCCTAGCCCCTACCACGTGTCCTAATAATATGTGTGGAACTAAATGGAGTATCGGGTAGGGTGTAGTTCTCTGCTTATAGTGAGGCTGTGGGAGAAGTGTGGAAAGAAAGATTTTCAGGAAGGGATCTACTGAGCAGAGAACTTTGTGCCTACTTTAGATAGGGGATCTTAAACTTCAGTGTGTGACTAGTCACTTGGAGGGCTTGTTGATGCCTGGGTCCTGGCCTAGAGTTTCTGACTCAGTAGGTCAGGTGGAAGCTTCTGATATTTCCCCTAATTGTCCCCATAGTATTATAATCTGTGCAGTCCCCCTACCCAACCTTGAGTGTGGACTGGGCCTAATAACTCGCTTTTAATGAATAGAATATAGAGAAAGTGGTTGAATGTCACTTCCAAGGTAGCAAAGAGACTGTGGTTTCCATACTACTCTCTCTGAGAGATGTCAGCAGCCCATGTAGGCTGTCCGATGGAGAAGCCCATGTGGCAAGAAACCAGTGTCTCCTGATAAAAGCCAGCAGGAGACCATAGCCTTGTGATAGACCCTGAGTTACAGGCACCTGTTAAGTTATGCCCAGATTTCTGACCCACAGGAATTGTAAGATTAAAAAAAAAATTAAGCTGCCAAATTTTGTAAGTACTTTGTTGCATATCATAGATTACTAGTGCAATGGATCTGCAGCAAAGTCCAAGAACTGTACTTTTTATATGTTTCCAGATGAAACTCATGCTACTGGTTTAGGAATCACATTTGGAGAACTATAAGTTTATCATCCTAGGCTCATTCTGTCTTTGGCTTCTCCAAAACTAAGCACCTTCAGGTAACTGAAATGGCATTTAAATGTATTTCTTACATGGTAGGATAGGTGAATAGCAATCTACCCTGCTCACTATACTTCATACTTTCTACCAATCCCAGGCATCAACTCAGGAGCTGCTTCCTTGGACCAATATTCCCCAGATATTAAATTCAAACTCAGGAGCATTTATTGAGTGCTTAATGTGTGCTTGGCTCCTAACTGTGTATCAGTAGAGGTGTTAACATTTAAAAATATTTCACTATTTAATATCTCATATATCTCTCTAGGAAACCCAATGGGGCAGATGATATTATTCTCATTTTAGAGATAAGAAAATGGAATTACTAAGAGATAAACTAAGTTGCTTACAATTACATGAGGAGGTAGAGCCAGAGGTAAGATTAGAGCTAATGTCTCCTGGTTCCATGGGACCACCCTTTTCTAACCTCACTCTTCCCTCAGTATCTGTCCTTCAGCTATTATATTTTATTTTGTGATCTCTAATGTCCTAGTCAGGAATCAGTGTTTGCAAGGAATGGAAACTCCTTTAGTTAAAGGTTATAAAAGGCTACTTAGAAAGGCCATCTTTTGATTCACAATTTTATTTATTTATTTATTTATATTGAGTAATAATACTAATAATGCAAAAAAAGTAACATTCACATTGTCAAATAAGAGTATGTCTATCATAGAATGCCTTGACTCTGAGGTTCAGTATGGAGTCATCAGTTAATTTCTTCTTATTTTTTTCCAAAGTCTCTAAAAATAGACAACTAATATTTATAAATAAAAATAAAAGATAATTTCAAAAAACAGATCATGCCAAATCATATAGATAATAGAAAAAGAAGAAATACTTTAAAATCATTCTACTTTATCTGGATACACCTGATATTAAAATTGGAAAAAATATATTATTATAAAGGGAAATTACAAACATATTTCACATATAAATGAGGATGCAATATGATAAACAACACATTAACAAGTTGAATTAAAAATTAATGTTTAATTAATGTACTTTGCTCAAAATTAAATCCAGTGTATGTGAGAATTAGTCCTTCTGGTCCCATATCAAAAGGACTCATTAAAACTTTAGGCCAGAGGCACAGTAACTTAAAGAGGAAGAAGAAGTGAAAGGAAAATTAGGGTAAGGAAACAGATACAAGAAAGCACTCATGAAGAAGAAGAATCAGCAGAAAAATCTTGGCAACTTCAAATACCAGTCCAGAGCAACCCCTTTTAGGGATTGCGAGGTAGCTACAGCAGAGGGTTCCTCCTACAAAGAAATGTTAGAAATGACAGAAGGGGAATTTAAAATACAGATGATGAAAACAGTGAAGGAAATAGCTGAGAAAGTAGAAAATAACCAAAAGGAAATCCAAAAATAGAATCAAATAAGAGATGAACGATATGAAGAATATAGAAAGGATATAGCAGAGCTGAAGGAACTGAAGCAGTCAATTAGGGAACTTAAGGACAAAACAGAAAGTGTCAGCAACAGATTAGACCATGCAGAAGAAAGAATCTCAGAGGTAGAAGACAAAGCTCTTGAGATAACTCAGATAGTTAAAGAGGCAGAAAAGAAGAGAGAGAAAGCAGAACATTCACTGACAGAATTATGGGACCTTCTGAAGCATTCAAACATACAAGTTATAGGTATCCCAGAAGGGGAAGAAGAATGCCCCAGAGGAATGGAAGCCATACTAGAGAATATTATAAATAAAAATTTCCCAAGTATTACCAAAGATTCTGACATACTCCTTTCAGAGGGATATCCGTCCCCTGGTGGCCTCAACTCAAATAGAGCTTCTCCATTGTGATAAATTTATCTAAAGTCAAGACAAAAGAAAAGATTCTGCAAGCTACCAGGAGTAAGCACCAACTAACCTACAAAGGCAAATCCATCAGGGTGACCACAGACTTCTCTAATGAAACTTTTTAAGCCAGAAGACAATGGTCATCTATCTTTAATCTGATTTCCAATTTAAAGGATAGACACATGGGGACTGAAACCAGAATGTCCAGATCAAACCTGCTACTTTAATCTCTGATGGGCCCTTTGGGATCTGCCTCTATACCTCTCCACTCCATTCTCCTACGTCTTCTGTTTACTCATTCAGAAGAGTAACTCATTCTGTTACTTTTGCTTCCTCAGAAGTTCAGCTGGATCTTGTTTTTGGTTTGCTATGGTGCTGACCCTGGCTTTCATTCAGTGACTTTTGGGTTCAAGAATTTACCCTTAATTTACTAGAGACTTTGTCTCATAGTTCCAATTCTTAAGATGGGAAATATCTGATTAGCCACCCAAACCAGTGGATTAGATGTCCAGGCTAGGGTGCCACCTCACTCACTCCTACCCGTTCCATCAGATGGGAAGCAGAGGGGCATACATGGCTGGAGGCTTACTCTACAGAGTCACTATACAAGAGCAGAGGTTGCAAAAACTTCCCCCCAAAGGGCTAGATAGTACTGTAAACAATTCAGGCTTTGCAGGTTACATGATCTCTGTGGTAACTACTGATCTCTGCTAATGACAAGGTCTGAGGAGCTGTGGACAATATGTGAATGAATGGGGGTGGTATCATCCAATAAAGCTTTATTTACATAAGCAAGAGTAGGCTACATTTGACACCTAGTTTGCTCACCCTTGTCCCAAAGTACTCTAAGACTTTTCAACCTATTAACAACAAACAACTCAATAATTTTTCACTGTGTTAATTGTGTCACTTGCAATGGCTTGCAGATCACTCAAGGCAGAGGTGACATTGTCCATTTTTGTTTTCCTTGAAGCACAACATGGTGAGGGCTGAAAATTCTTACCTATAAGGGTCTCAATATTTTCCCCAGGCTAGTCTTGAACCCCTGGCCTCATGAAATTCCCCTGTTCCAGCTTTCCAAAGAATTGGGATTACAATTCTCTCCCCTGAGCCACCATGCCAGGCTGCACCCTGCTTGAATATCTGGTAGATTTCTTTGAAGATGAGCCCAGATACTGTGTCTCTTTGAATGCTAGGGGCTGGAAATCTAAATGAAGTATTACATTTCCTAGACTCCCTTATATTTTGGTTCCTGATGACCCAGCTTCCTTCCAGATGACATGCCCATGCAAGAGTAGAAGGAAGAAGGAAACATCAGGAGGCAAATACAATTGCGGAGGTGCTTTTTCCTTATAGCATCTGTAGCAGAGGTTCTGGTGTCTGGTTTCAGCCTTGTGGGTATTAACAAGCAAGGTATTTATTAATAATTGCAGATGAGGATCACAGTAGAAATACGGTGAGTGTGGTGCTAATAGGGGGCTTTCTATCTCGGCTTTCTGATCACAGCACAGGCAGCAGTTGTCTGGGTGGGCAAGTTGTTCCAAGAGTCATTCCTAGGAGCTCAGCTCAATTATTCTAGTTTTGTGTGAATAAATCACCTAATAATGAATATGAAATTCCTTTATACTATAGCTATTTAGGGTTCTGTCGTGTACCCTGAAGGTGGAGTGCTGGAAGCAATTGCAGGCAGCAGACATTCTGGGTTTGAAGTCCTCTGGCTCTGGCAAGCAGTAGACGGTGGGCCGCTGGTAGAGCATGACACAGAGAGATGAATATTACTTAAAATATTACATAAATTCCAGGTCCGATAGGATAAAGTGCCTGTTAGAATCATGGCTTTCATGGATTGGGCTGCTGTAGAGTGGGGTAACAAAATAAGTTCCATGGGGATGAGCTGGCTACTTACAACTGTTTGAAAACTTTTTTAAAAGGGCTTGGATTTTTAAATTTTCATTTCAAGGCTCAGAGAACTAGGCAGTTTTTTCTGCCTCCAAATAATTTCTTACATCTTACGTTGTAGGATTGGTATATCCAAGTCAGGTGCAGAGTCTGTTGTGCGTGTGCTGGGAGGGCTGGGGTGGCTTAATTACAACACAGGTGGCCCTCAAGAGTCTCATCAGATCACAAGTGAAAGCTGAGCATTTATGGGAATGAGTAGGAACCTAATGTTGGGAGGATTTAAATGACGTGGAGAACCCTGAAACCTCAAATCCCACTGCCTTTCCCTTGCACTGGAGGCCTATATTTCTTATATCCTGGCCTCTGCAAATGTCCTACCTTGCACCAAGCACACACCCCCATGAGATGGGAAGATGGAGTGGAGCGGACAGAGGGAGGCAGGTGCCTGCACTCTGCTGGTGCTGATCATGGTAGAGGTTGTGTGATGCAGCTGCCAGCAGACATGTACAGCTTCCGGACTCCTCAGCTTGCTTTCAGACACAGCACTGGCTCTCTCCGAGGGTGAGTTCTGGTGGGTGCTTCTGAGAGTTTTTCTGAAATCTCAGCATTGGGCCTGCTCTTTTTTTATTTCTGCCAGCCACCTAATAACAAACAATACATTTCTTCCTGTCTAAAATAGTTAGATTTTGTCCTCCGCAACCAAACCTAGATGCAGAGGGTAATAAATTAATTCCTCATAAGCTTTTAACATTCTACCTCAAATTACATTATTGAACTCTTATAAGGGCCCATTTTCTAGTCTCTATAGAAATCTCATAACAACCATAAGAAGAAGACAGACAAACTCTGCTTGAATCCCACCAGGGATAAGTTTCTTAGGCAACTCATTCCAACTTGAATAAATTGTGATTGTAAAAAAAAAATATATATATATATATATATTTATATAATATATAATATAAATATATATATTTTATATATATATATTTTACATATATAAATATATATATATATTTTTTGTCTGGAATCTGTGATGTATAACTTTAACCCCTTGATTTAATTTCTTGTTAGCACTTTGGTTTAGTTTTCTATTAGCTAAAAACTTGAATTCCACATACTCCTTCTGTAACATGGTTCCCAGATTACTTAGCACCATGTACTGTTAGTTGAAAAAAAGTGAGAAGGAGGAGAGGTGAGTAGAGGAGATGGGTGAGTCTTGGTGGGAATTGTTGACACTGAATGTGGCAGAATGTGCTGGTCGAATTCTTTACATAGGAAAGCAAAATAAAAAGGGTTAGAGGCAATGTGTCATTAAAAATCTTCCTGTTTAATTAGAATCTTGGCACCAGTTCATGTTTATTTCCATGTTTCCAAAATCACTGGAACACTTTCTTTTCACAAGAATTTATCCTCCATTTATTTGTCCATCTTTCTGTTTGTAAAATTAATGATTCTTGGGTCATATGCTTGACAGCATGAATTTTATCATTTCTACCAATGGATAGTTACGCATTGAGAGAGACAGGAAAGGAATAGAAATTAAGAACAAATTCAGTGTAAGAGGGGATTTAATTTTATTTCTCAAACTACTGATTACTATCAAAAAATGGTTGTGCTTATTGTTCATTTCCCTCCATTAGAATGTAAATTCCAGGAGGACAAAGACTTTGCTGTAATCTTTGTATCCTTGATGCTTAGTCCAGGGCTTTAACAAAAAGATTCTCAAAAAATGTATATACTAATTTAATAGGTGCATGAATGTTGCAGATGCAGTGAAAGAAAGAGAAGAGGGGGCTGAAGGAGTGGGAGGGAGATTGTATTAGTTTTCTATTGCTGGGTAACAAATGATGGTAAACTTAGCTGCTTAAAGCAACACATAGTTATTATCTCCTTGTTCCCATGGGTCAGGCATCTGGGCACTGCTCGACTGGGTCCTCTGGGTCTTACCTGACTATGTTCTCATTTAGGGGCTCACCTGAGAAAATACCACTTCTGAATTCATTCAGGTCATTGGCAGAATTCATTTCCTTGCAGCATGACTGAGGACCCTAGATTCTTACTTGGTTATTGACTGCAGGCTGCTCTCAGGTAGGCTGTGGCTAATTCTCTGCCACATGGTCTTCCTATAGGCAACTCTCAAGTGGGTGTTTGCTTCTTCAGGGCCAGCAGACTATCTCTTTCTACTCTAAGTCAGAGTTGTGTATAATGTAACATGATCACAGAGTGACAGGCCATCACCTTGGCAGTATTCTACTGGTTAGAAGCAAAGCACAGGTTCTGCCCACACTGCCAGGGTTGCTGGGTTGCAGCACAGATAGGGTCACAGGTCTTTCCCTTCTGTGGAACCTTCACCCAGTGGGTGATTTGAGTACCACTGTGAACTGTGTTGGTGGGTATCAGCTAGAGATGGTGACACAGCATAGCACATTGCTTTCCCTTGGACCTCAAAGGTCCAGACAGAAGATGAGAGCAGAGGAGGTGAAAAATGGTAACACATGTGTCAGAGGTGCTGTATTAATCACACGAGGGAGACAATCTTGGTGAAATGCCCCAAATACTTGAGGATTATTATAATGAAGAGGGATCCTCTTTGAGGTTTCTATCGTAGAAATCTGAGGGGCATAGCCAGTTACACATTATTTCCCAAAGCTAAAAAATTCCTTCTTTGACCACCAGTGAAGAATCTTTGGAGAAACTCAATTGTACTTTCACCAGATGTACTCGTTTTAGCCTACACCACTACAGTGGCTTCTAATGAAATATTAACATTTTATTTAAACTTCAGTAAGACACTAATGAAGTGTTAATGTATTTCATTTATTCATATTTGTACATTATCTTCTCTGATATAATCAATGAGATTAATATTCAAACTCTTACTAGGGCTAATAATAGATGCCTATGTCTCAGTTCAATTTTAGGAATATATAAGGAGACTTTTTCAAAAATTTGTACAAATGACTTGGTGGTCATGAAAAAAGCCAAATGAAAAAGAAACTAGTTTCTTTTAAATATGAAAGGTGGGCTCGGCCCCTGTAGCTCAGCAGCTAGGGACCTAGCCACATACACTGGAGCTGGCGGGTTTGAATCCAGCCCAGGCCTGCCAAACCACAATGACAACTACAACCAAAAAATAGCCAGGTGTTGTGGTGGGCACCGGTAGTCCCAGCTACTTGGGAGGCTGGGGCAAGAGAATCACTTAAACCCAAGGGTTTGAGGTTGCTGTGAGCTGTGATGCCACAGCTCTCTACCAAGGGTGACATAGTGAGACTCTGTCTCAAAAAAAAAAAAAAAAAAAGGTGACATAGTGAGACTCTGTCTCGAAAAAAAAAGTATATATATATATATGTATATATTCATATACATATATATATATATGAAAGGCGCTATTTTTCAAATCACAGGTGAATTGGCGGTATGAATACAATGAGTACAATATCCAAGTTTATTGCAACGCACTCTGTGTCAGCTTCCTGGGAACTGGAGTGTCTTGCAGTGACTATTTTAACTTGGGAGTACAGAATTCTCCCAACCTCCTTTGCCTGAAAGTACTAATCTAATGATACAGTTGAATAGTTAAAAAAAAAAAAAGTCCCTGACCACATAAACTCACGATGCTCCCTGTTGTAGTATATTTTCTAGCTTACATACTTGCAGGTTGGTTTATGTTGGTTACTGGCATCCTACAATTTTATTAGTCTTAAAAGTTTAATATAAGTTTTCTCTCAATGTTATTATCCTGGACTTCCCTCATGAGCTACATGTACAGAGGCTTCAAGTACCAATGAGTCTACATTGCCAATAAAGTCTATAATCGGCCTCCTACCTCTCCCATGTCCAGGCCAGGGGTGAGGAAACTTTTCATGTTAAAAAGCAACATTAATTTATCTGTAATCAAATAAGACCACATTCAAGTAACTTCAATTAGATATACTTAAAAAATTTACATTATTTTGTAAAAGTCTAACAACTCTGTACTTACTAATTAAAAAAAATGAACTGTATTTGTTAATTTTAAAGTTAGCTAACCTTTTAATGCCTTTGTTGTGTCTGCTTTTTTGGGGGGGGCGGGGAACATTTGAATATTGATTACAGCATGGACATTGGCAGTTTCAGTTGATCTTGTAGCTGGGTATCAGTCATTTGTGACTTTAAGGGCATTTTTATTTGAGTTAGTAGGAGAATGTCAATTTGCAGCAATCACTGGCTAAAAAGTAAAAAAGCATTTTTTGGGCATGTTGCTGAAGATGTGGGTATTCTGCTGCATTTTTTTCATATTTCAGTTAGATCTTTCTTAGCATCAAACAATGACTGTAATTTAAAATGTTACCTACTGGCTCAGCTCCTGTAGCTCAGCGGCTAAGGCGCTAGCCACATACACCTGAGCTGGTGGGTTCAAATCCAGCCCAAGCCTGCCAAACAACAATGATGGTTGCAACCAAAAAATAGCTGGGCATGTGGCAGGTGCCTATAGTCCCAGCTACTTGGGAGGTGGAGGGAGGAGTTCTCTACAACAGACTGACTTTGGATCCAAAGATATAAATAGGTTTGGATGACAGTGAAAGGATGGTCATTATTCCATGCAAAAAATAACCCAAAGAAGAACAGGGATGGCTATACTAATATTAGACAAAAACAAAATTGTTACAGGAGAAAAAGAAGCATCTCAAAAGGCTCAAGATAGCAAAAATATATCACAAATATAAATATTTGTGTACCTAATAAAAGATCATCAAAATGTTTATGTCTTATGGATACAAAATCTTAATCACACACTGGGCAGAATGCTGCCTGCCACTTGGTATACTTGTTTCTACTCTGGTTGTGTTGCTTTTGTTGTAATGATGGTCATATGTGGAAGCCTGGTATCAATTGTGCTGACTTAAACCCACACAGCCTGGGCTCAGACCTCAGGTATTAGCTGAGCATCTTGGCGAGGCTACCTACACTGGGTGGGCTTCAGTTTCCTCATGTATAGAATGGAGGTGATAACAGTTCCTATGTCCGAGGGCTGTTGTGTGTTAGTTAAATGAAGGGATATAGGATAGTATCTGGTGCAGAATAATTACAGATGATTTTTCATTGTCATTCTGTGCATTGTTTTCTTCAAAAACATTTTGTCTTGTGTTTTTTGTTTCTTTGGGGGTTTTTGCACTCAGATCTTTCTTCTGGAATTTATTTGGGTTCACCATGGGAGGTGGTGTGATTACCTTTATTTCTAGTCACATGTGCTCCCTTGTCCCAGCCTGCTTTCACCACTCTGAAAGGCAACTTTATGTCTGAAAAGGCGAGTTTTCCCAAGTTCTTGTATGTTGTTATGCCATTGCTGTGTGGTCATCTGGCCCTGTCCCAAAACCAAAACTCAAAATTGTAATTTTATTGTATCATGTGTACTTGATAGTGTATGTTTTCCCATCAATCCTTTATTTTTTTTCCCCTGCTATTCATACTTATTCTTCTAGGTGAAATTTAAGTTCATTTTGACAATTCCTACCATCAAAAAAGCAAAAATTTTTCTTGGAAATTTTTAATTTAAAACTGCATTCCATTGGAAATAACTGATATGTGTATATATATATAATTTTTTTTTGTCAGTTTTTGGCCAGGGCTGGGTTTGAACCCACCACCTCTGGCATGTGGGGCATCCTACTCCTTTGAGCCACAGACGCCGCCAAAAAAATGAGTTTTTTCTGTAGTCCTGCACATTCTTATTAAGTTTATTCCTTGAGTTTGTGTTGTTTATGTTACTCATGTAAACAGCATTTGTCCCATAATATTTTCTAATTGATTGTTAGATTGATTTTCTTAGATTTTCTAAGTAGACAATCCTAACTTTAATAAGGACAGTTTGTCTCTTTTGCAGCATTTACACTTTGCTTCTCTTTGCGGTCACACTGCATTGGCTTCCAGCACAACCCTGCATAGTACAGTGACCTCAGCACTCTGCCTGCTGTGTGCATACTCCAACAGACTTTCTTCTAGTGTAAGTTTTTAAACTAAGGTCAGAGCTGCGACTGGAACCCCTCAATCCATGGACATGAGTTCTGTATAA